>JAOTAZ010071388.1:0-26292 GCA_025629785.1 Erythroxylum oxycarpum | reverse complement strand
CTTTCTTATTAGAACGAGAATGCCTTTTCTTTTTATGGGCAGACCTCTTAGATGGAGAAAGCTCTAATCGTAGATAGGACATAAAGAAAAAAGTAGAACGAGATGATGGTCACAGTTACCTCAATCTTCTTATTGAATCTTTTCACCATGAGTGAAGGTCGCTACTTATGCGACAAGGAAAGGCAAGAGTGAAAGGCCGCTATACCCTCTCTCAGTTCTGCGTTCTGTTTTGGAACCGGCACTCTCAGTTTCACCCAGACCAGAGGCCTCTAGTTTGATTGTCTTCTCCTCATCCACTGTAGAAAAGAAACACACACCAGTCAAATGAGAGGAAATCTCATGGGAATGGCCCGGCATCTTTCGCTCAGGCTGGTTCACATCCTTCTTTCGCTTTGCCTTGGGTTCGGTGGTAGTAATAGTCCTTCTAACGCTCGCTTCTTTGAAGAGGAATTGGTCGACTTTCGCTTTCACGTCTGTCTTTACGTGTCTATTGATCGAAGTTGTGTCTATTGTGTGATTCTTCTTCCCACTTTCTTCTTGCCATCTGGGCTCTAAGAGTCTTCATGTACGCTGATGTGGAGGAGGGAACTTATCTGCTCTCCCTATCTCTTAGGCTATTACCATGACCAAGAAGAGGGCCTAAAGTGGTACAGATGGGCTAGGATCCAGATTCTCTTCTTCTTTCTTATTCTCCCGCCTCAGCTCGCTTAACCCAAGACCAGACTAATTACAAGATTGGTCGAGTGGTCCAATCTACTATCTAATTTATGAAATGATAGAGATTTGTTGGACCTATTGTGTTACGGATTATCCCATTTCTCACCGAGCTTGAAGTCAAAGGAAGGGATTTTTCCTCAAAGTAGTGTAACTTAATTCCTACCCAAAAGTCAACACCGAGCTAGCCGCAGCAACCTTACTCTCTAATGAAAGCAAAAGATTTGACTAGATAGGTCCAAAAAGCCAAGCCAAAGATGCTACTGCTGCTAAAATGGAAAGTGAAGTAAGCAAGAAGGATCCAATAAAGTAAGAGGGAGCGAGCCGGCAAAGAAAAAAGAAGAAAAATGGTTCTCGCTGCGGCTCCACCGTTGATATTTCATATATGAAGAGCCTAGCATTGGAAATTTATTAAAGTCTAAATTCAAGGAAGCCTGTAAGTTAGGTTGGCTTCGGTCGCTTTCCTGGTTCTACCAAGTTGAAAAAGTGGAATTGACCAACGCAGAGTCCCAAAGGTCTTCTGGCATGATGCTGTTGAAATTGCGTTGAGCTCCTTCTCTTCCTCTAATTCTGACTTCTCGAAGAGGACTGACTGACTATGCCCATTGACTGCACTTGTGGAATGGTCCAACCTCAACATATTAGAAAAGCCAAAAGAGAGCAACAAGCCAGAAGAAGAAACTAGAAAGGTTCGCGAATAGGCAGGCTCATTGCGGAAACAAAAAGCGGATCCAGGTTGACATCAAGATTGGCCTTCCTTCTGTCAGTAAGGCTGCATGACTTATCCGACCTCCCTTTCAAGCTCTCCCTAATAATAGGACGAAAAATCCAATAGAAGAAAATAGTTAGAAGTTATCTAAAAGACCTCTGCGCTTATACCAAAACTTATACTAGATGATCTAGTTCCGGCTACAACAGTTCCACCAGTTCTAGCTTCAAAACCTGCTCGTGAAACCTATAATCTTTCTTCCAGGTTCGTACGCCAATTCAAAAGAGATTCTTTCTTCCATTTCATTAACAACATGAAGCGCTCTGATACGAGGCATCGCAGGGAATCTGAATAATCCGCCTATTCCAATAATGTGAAATGAGAAAGCTGCTTGAATGAAGGGCCTTTATTCGTCAACTTCTATTTAATAAACAGCCGTCTCGCACTCACCGTTCAGAACTGTGCCCTTTGCCCGTTCCTAAACTCCTATCCTCCACTACTCTGAAAGTCTAAAGAAGAACTATTCTCAATCAACTCTATAAGTATGATAGCCCTTTTCCCCCGTCAAAACGACAATCGAAGCCCTTACTCTCAGTCACTGATTCAAGAACGAATACTGCGGTTACAGTAGATTTAGGTGCGGTAGACACTTTGAAACTCAATCTTTTTCTAAACAAAAATGGCCATAGAACGAGTCTGTTTGCGCGCTTCTCTCCATCCTAGAGTTTGACTCATACTGCACCGCCCGTTTCATTGGCTTCTGATTATAGGATAAAGGAATTCCTACTTTCAGGTTTTTTACTTTTGCAGTTAATACCGTACATTCTAAAGGTAGGAGTTATAATGACTGCCGAGTTACTATCCCAACAAGGCGCGAAAGCGTTAGAACGCACATCCATTTTCTTGCCACCTTAAATCGTTTTTTTTCTTGCTTGATCTGGCTTTCAATGGTTTTTCTAGCCGACTTCCTGATTCCGGATTGTAGGCTTACTGCTTTCATACATACTAATAGATAGCTGCTATCAAAACTAGTAGCACTAGCCACTGCTTTCATTTGATTTGCAGTAAGGTTCCGGTCAGTCACTTTCTGACTTCCTCTTTCGGTGCATAATATGACTTGCGAGGTTTCCCGCTTTCTTTCGGAAGAAAAGGGTACACAGCCGCCGGTAAACCAATCTGTCCTCTCATTCTTTCATTACTCATTTGAAACTTTCCCCTTTATCTAAGAATTCTAATAAGAAAGGCTAAAAAAAGGAAATTGCATACCATCCTCCTGCTGTTATTAGTGCGCCGCCCCCGTAACCGAAAGTCACTCTCGCTTAACTGACATAGCATTTAACGATTCGCCGATCTCCTGTTTTCCTTCTTTATGTTCTCTGCCCTTTGAGTGAATGTTCAGATTGGTCCCGAGCGGTATGGCGTTGATGCTCTCTTCTTCTTCTATTGGTAATGAGGGACATGCAACTGCATTTGAATAGAGTGTAGAAGTTAGGAAAGAGCCATGAGGACAAATAGCCTAGCGGTTGACCAGCGAGGAAGGAGACGACATTAAGACGACTCGCTTTGGACAAGATGCCATAGTATAAGAAGAAGGGCTTTAGCGCTTCCAAGGCAACAACCAAGAAGACGGACAAGGCCAGTAAGTCAATGAAGCCAAGCATCAGGACAGAGAAAGTCAGATAACTCGGGAAAATAGTAGATGCGATCAGGCACACTTCCTACTTCTCCTAAATCGAAATGTGAGATTTGAGCATTTTTTCGGGATGACTATTTATTCAATTGCGACACCTTGCAATGGCACTAAGAGATGCCTGCTAGAGTAGAGCCCTTTTAAGTGTTGGGAAGGTAAGCTGATTCAATGCCATCTCTTGCTAACTACGCATTCCTCTTTCCGCCTTCTATTTGGAGATTGCTTAAGCTCTACTTAAGTTAAGGAATGAAAGAGCTCGACTTCGGCTAAACCAAAGTCTATAGGATTGCCCTCTCTCTTTAAGGCTTTCTGCTCTCCCTTTCACTGGTCCTTCTCGATTGAACATCGGATCCACGTTCTGATCTTTGGACTTAGAAAGACCAGGCGCTTTCTCCTTAGAAATAGCAAAACAATAGCCTTAACTTAAGATAAGAAGGGAGTGAGAGCTCAGTTCGTTCGATAGTCACCTCCTTCGATGCGGTACGGGCTTAGGTATTGAACCATAGGAAGGGGCGAGGGAAGTAGCTGACTACCTCGCCACTTGGTAGTTTAGTCCTTTTGTGCCCTCGCTACTTCTTATTTTCTTAGATTAGTAGTCGGGTCCTTTCACCTCGATAGAGAACTTCACGATCCCGGGACTCATAGCTTCGATAGCTGCTAGCCGCCCTTCAGGTCAGAGCTACGACTACGATAGCTGCTCTCATGACCGAGAGGATTGGATACGTACGAGAGAACCTTGCGCCTCAAGGCCACTCGCTTCACCTTTGGGCGTTGGTAGAGATGTGGAATTAGGAAGGGCTAAAAGAGAGAGGTTCTCGAGTCATTCTATCTCTGAACTTAAGAATAAGACGGGGTTTCTATATCACTCTTACTCTTGCATAGTCACCCTTGCATTTCGATAATCAAATTCAAGGAAAGGGCAAGCCCAGAGGGGTGGGTATATACTTTAAGAAAAGACCCTGACCTCCCCTCCCGTTGGTCGCCTCGAGTCCCGACCTAAAATAAGACTAATCACCAGGTAAGGTAGCAAATCAATCTCCCCTTCGAACTTCACTATCTGCCATCACTGCCTATTCGTCTTTAACGGGTCTTTTTTCTCAAAAATCATTTACCTGGTGAAAGCTTTCAACCTACTTCTCTTCCTCCAACAGAGTCAATATCGCGTATTCCAAAAACGGCAATAGCAGCAGATGTAAGAGAAGGTCCTATCCCGCAAAAACTGGCACCGTCTTCTTCCTTCAAACCAGAAAAAAGGCTTATTCCGACAACAGCTAGAACTGTAGGTAATTCCTACTGTATGAGCGCTCTAATGTCGAAAGTTCCCGCAGGTAGTGGGGTCTATCCCATCATCTAGTCTTCACCAGAATCTTCGGCTGTAAAACATCGGTGGAGTCTGAAGCTCACTTAGCTCCGTCAGCTTATCCATAAAGTCTCTTTCGCCTTGAAGATGCAAGCACTGATTCTGACCGATCTTCTTATGACGCTCTTTCTCCGATCACAGAAGAATCTATCTACTAGTTAGGTTAGCTTTGGTGTCACATGTACGTCAGGAAAAAAGATGAAACTCTTGCTTGCCCAGATGCCCCTCTTCCAGTGAACATCTTTTTATTGTGCACGAACAACGACGGGAAGCGGCTAATGCTCGAATGGGTGTAAGAATCCAGCGTAGCGGTATGTGAAAGATTCAGATAAAGAAAATCTTCCATTCTTCCTTTCTTTTGTTGCACAACCTCGCCTCTCACTCTAGCGTGTCAAGTTTCTCTCTTGAAAATCGGGATTTTGTAGGTATGAAGTGAAGTTCACCAGAAACGCTAGCTATATGCTTAAAACATGCATGTCGAAGACCTTATTCTTTCATCACCAGTCCTCTTATTTGATTGCCTGGGAGCTAGTCTTATTATCCATGCCCAGTAAGAGCACCATATAGTTTGCCATCGATACAGGAATTAGACCGAGACGACTGCTTCATTCTCTAGAAGACTACATCGATCTGGAAAGTGAAATACAAGTCTATATGGTCGAGCTAGTTCGCACTTCCTATGCTCTTTCCAGCGCCCAGGCCCATGACCAGCTAAAGAAGGTTCAAATCTGAACTGAACTAAGCCAGATTGACTTCTCGACTTTATATACTTTTGATTCATTAGTCAAGTTCTAATTTGAAAGTCTTGCCGCTCTCTTGCTCTAACATTAACATTATTCCATTCTTTTTACACTTTTTCCGTGGTTGCATAGATCTTTATCTTGGAATCCCGGCAAGAACATAACTACCCGGAGTCTCGGCTTTACCTAGCCTAGACAACCTACACACCCTACTACCAACACTATAGATTCCAAAGCTCAGTTAGAATGGAAGAAATTGCCCGGTATGCGTTGCAGCGCGATAAAGAATTGAAAGCCAGTGGTTGGTGCAGTATGTTCAAAGTAGTGTAAGAGCTTGTGTCATTGAAAGAGGGTGTATGCGTCTTCCTTCATAACTTCAACCAACGCTAAGTACTGATTATTGGGATGTTAAGAAAGAGGCGAATTCCTCGCTGAGGTCTTGTCTTAATTTATGGACAAGTCTCAATACGAGAGAAGAAGGAACTCGCTCGAAAGATAGCGAAAGGGAAGTGGGACAAGATGAAGCAATGTGGGACTTGTATAGTCACAATGATTCGATCGCTCAAGTCTTTCTATTGGTTCATGGTTCAAGTATTAACTCATGCCGGATTTCCGGATTCTTTTCTTCTTTTATTTTAAAAGAGACCTAAAGCTTTAAGTCCTTCTTTGCTGGTTTAAAGGCATAGGCATAAAGTAGGACTTCCAGTACGAGGTAATCTTTTCTCCGGAGTCAGCTTCATTCAGTTGCAGAGAATCAGTTGCTACTTGTTTAGTCAATCAGGAATTCAAGCTTGTTTTCCAAGTCGGAGGAATTGATCGGTATTCCACCGGCATCTGAACGATCAGTTAAAGCGCTTTCTTGCCTTCAACCCTAAATTTCACTTATCTTGGGGAAGCTTTCTGCAGCCTTCTTTGGTTGGACCAACTTCCTTCGCCCAAGAAGGAGTCAATGTCTAACCCGTTGTTTTGGCTGTTGATGAGGCTTTCCCTGCTATACTATAATAGTCAAACTCCTCTGGGGGGGGCTTTTCACAAAAAAAGGCTTGCTTTTGGTTGAGTCCCTAGGTAGAGACTTCTAGCCAATATAATATGCTCTTATAACCATAGTGACCTCGTCTAGAAGTCAGACAGTCAGCGCCTTTATGCCCACAAGTTTTAGAGCAATGGATGTCGCCTAGCATTGAAAGTCCTTGAATGCGGGTTTCAGTCCTAGGGCTTGCAAAGGCTTTGTTTGAAAGCATTTATTTGCATTCTCCTTAGTTAGTACCTCCTATGATCGCCTTGAGATGTTTAGGAGCGGGCTTAGGGGACTGAACAGATCATGACCCGAATCCTTAAGTTTAGAACTCTTTCTTTCGCCTCAACCCCTAGCCTGCAACAACCGCTTTCTAGTTCATAAAGAAGTATGTGCCTTTTTTTCAAAGGTAGACAAAGGAAAGAGCACATCCTAGGGCCAAAGTGCGAAGAGCGGATTCTTTCAAAGACCTATTCTATTCCGAAAGAGAAAGATCGGATTCTATACCAGCGCATTCTCTCTATATGAGTGAGAAGGAAAGCCCTAAGACCCTTCTAAGATTCTTCTGGGCTTGTTAAACATTTCTATGTTGGTTTACCAGCTCTCAATCAAAAGAAAGAGCCCTTACTCCAGCAGCGGCCAAGAACAGATAAGAGAACAGCGCCATCAAGAGACACATTTCGTAATGCCCAAAGCACCAATACCGGGTCAGGCCCATCTTCGCTGTCCTGGTATTCAAGTTGCTACGGAGGGAGAATGGCTAAGGCAGAAAAGACATCCATGCATGCCACCCGCTTCAAGTTAATGCCCGAAGAAGCCGCAGGGGCAGGGGAAGCGAAAAGTCACTAAGTAGACTGGAGGGGGGGCTACTTCTTTTTCTCCCGAGATGGGAATAAGAATATCCCTAGTCGTTTACCTGGAACCTGGAAAGAGAAGACCATTGTCAGCATTGCCATTGAATGAGGGCTCTTGGTGCATTAGTAAGGACAGACGGAAATGGCGTAACCGCAGTAGGAGGAATGACCGGTGATAGTCTTTCCTTGCTTGCAGTTGAATCGAGATTGGCATTGGCAAGGTTTTCTGTGAGTGAAGGAAATGAGGATTTAAGTAGCTCAGTGACGAAAGGTAGTTCCGTGAGCCTCGGGATAAGCTGTTCTTGCTATAGTCGACTCTTCCCTCTTGGCTGAAGCTCTTGTGAAAAAGGTTTCGGTGCACTTGACCTTTCTTTGCTTTGGCGATATCTTATTCTAAAAAAAAAGATCCCGTCTTTCTTCATTAGAGCTTTCTGCTTTCAAGCTTTCACTAGGTCTTGGTCTTGGAGTCGGCATAAAGAGGTCTTCTCTCTTTCCCGTGCTCGATGGAAAGAATAGCGTAATGTAATAAAGGAAGAGCCTACTTTCGCTATCCCACTACTACGATCAAGGGAAGGCATTCAGGGTGAACAGATACGGAAAGAAAGGTGGAAGAACGAACTTGTGAGTTCTTGTTTAGCGAAAAATCCCATTATTGGCTCAGTCTTCATCTTAAAAAGAGTATATTCATCTTCTCTAGTTGTTATTAGATTTGAGATCTACAGAGTAGACTTTCACAATTGCGCACATGCTGTCGGGAGAGATTACCTTCTTGAGAGCGAAAGACGGCTGCTCTGTGAACAACCCTAGTTGCTGGTCCTGCTCCTGCTGCTGTCTGAACTGCCACCTCTGCTCCAATACATAAAGCAGCGGAAGCTGAAGCTATTTCCGCAGCTCCGTCCCATTCATCACTGCTTTCTGTTAATAAGGGCGAGCTCTTTCATTCCGGAAAGAGGGTTGACGCTATGGCTTACTTGCTTGCATGGGAGATAGGGCTTGCTTACTGTCCCATTCCTTACGATATCCGTACTTGCTTACCAGGGACTTAGACGCTGACGCTACAGAACCAGGGGATTTCTCCTGCTGCCTTCCCTTTCCTTCTTCCATATCCTTAGCAGTAGGAATTGGATATAGAGCTGCAAAAGCTTGACTTGGCGTCAGGGGAAGGTCGGAGTTCACACCCGCTTTCATTTCATATGGATAGAAACCCCTGTAGTTCAGTGAGCCGAGGGCAAGAGTCATTCATGGCATGCTTTTTCCAGGTCCTATCGAACAACGAGAGATGGACTTACCTGGTATGACAGTCGCTAGGCTTGGTCTTCTTTGTATCCAGAGTCAGTCTACCCAGAGAAAGGGGAAGCTCTTTAAGAAGGTTCGAGGAGCCTTAGCCTTGCCAATTAACAAAAGATTGGAGAGATGGGAATAAGAATTGTGTATTGTATTAAAAAGAGAAAGAGATTCGGATTAAAGTGCTCCCAAGGTAGCCCCTATCTCTTAAAAAAATAGGATAGATAGGTCCCACTCGTGTCATGGATTACCGTACATACAATTTCTAGTCTAAAAAAGTAAAAAAAAAAGCATATAAACCCGGGTTTTTTCAATGTAAATACCTAAAATCGGTATTTTGATACTATTATCGTAATATATGCTGTAATAGAAGAGACTTCAAAAAGATCCTCAAAATCATTTTCGGTATTACAGAAATGAAATACCAAATTAGGTAAGTGTGAAGTTCAAATATGAAGTCTACGGTCGTTCGGAGATGAACTACTTATTGACCGAAGCCACTCTATTTCATCATTTCCCTTCCATGAGTCCTGCCTTATCGGAAGAAGGGGACGACCTACCTACCTTAATCCCAAGGAAAGACTCGTAGGGAACATCCTTATCCCTAAGCAGAGGAAGAAGATTAGCAACTCCAGCAACCCAAAGGAAAGACTTGGCAAACTCACCACCTCAACTCGAAGGAGAACGGGAAGAAAGAAACCTGGAAGAAGCAAGCCTGGATAGCTTTCTCCCTAGTCCTTGCTCTCTTGGCCAATTCATCCCAAGCAAGAACCCTTGCTAGTCCTCAACCGAGCTATTCTCTCTTTCCGAGAGCCTGAAAGCGCTTCTACTGACTTTTTATGTGATGCGTCAGAACGTACTTTCACCATGGTTACCATAATCACAAAAAAATTCTATAACATAAAATAGAAAGAAAAAGATTATGAAATAAAAAATAGGTCTTCCAACGGGGCTTGTACCGCTGTCTAGACAAAGCGAGGACCCTCCGGAAAAGCCAACTCAATGAAGAGCAGGATCTGAGCGAACCAGAGCGATTACACCCAATGTCTTTATCTAGCCTTAAGCCAAAGTAGTCAGGTTCATTTCGGTGGGCCCGACAGGGGAAAGGCATCCCTTTCTTAACTTAGTTAAGGGTAGTCGTTGTTGGTTAGGTAGATGTGAGGAAAGAGCAGTGCTTTATGTTTAGTCGTGGGGGTCTGGGTCTAAGGATCCCAGCTTTAAGTCAATAAGGGCAGGGATACTAATTTGAGTTGTTGGGAAAGAGTCGGATTGAGGTTGGTAATCGTTCAAGTAAATCAATAATCCCGCCATCATCCCTTTCATCTTACCTGATTCCTATTCCTGCCTCTGGAGGAGCAGAATCATCAACTCCCCTTCTAAGGTAGGGAAGACCTACTGATTATGAGAAATTCCATACGTATGGATAGACCAATCCAATATCCTTAGTAGCCCCTACTTCAATGAAAAAAGGTATTCGCCGAGTAAGAAGAAAAGCCCTATATATATAGAATATAAAAGGAGCACTCCCTAATGATCTATCTCGCTTTAAAATCTCTTTACGTATAATAGAAGGCTATTCCTATATCTATCGCCTGTCCCAAGCCGCTTTTCAGCTCTTATGAGACTACTTCGAGATCCTAAAGTAGTCCTTCTCGATCTTCCTCACCTGCCTTTCCCTATTAAAAGGCTTGGTAGTTCTCAATCAATTCGTACAATCTAATAGGGCTAGGGCCCCTCTTAGGTAGGGTTACCTAGTTCGCTTAGCCACTCCTATTCTAATCGACGTTGCTTGGAAAAAAAGGAGGGAATGGCTTGGAGTTTAGCTAATAATTACGATAAGGAAGAGAGTTGGAAGAGAGGAAAACAACCTCGATTCAAGGTAAGAAATCCGGTACTGCAGTCAAGGATGTTGCTTATTCGGATTCTGATTCCTTCTTATCCCAGGCTTGACGGGCTTGCTGCTTCAAGGCCTGTTCCGACACCCTATTGACGCATTATAGCTATCAGTCTAGTTTTCTAGGGCTAGAAAGCTTCATCCTTTTCTCAAGGGCTTCTGATTCGTGTAGTGATTGCGGACTCGTATAAGGATATTGAGTTCAAGTTTCTGTATCAGACTCTACCCTATCTTTCGTAGCATGCATTCCCATCCGTGTCGCAACTTAACCCTATTCTTTCATTTCCACTCTTGCTTCTCGGTTATCAATTATCCATTAATCCCACAAACCGTGTAAGATACAAGAAGCTCTTTATTTAGCTTCGTATCCGGTCTTGGCAGTAAGGGCATGCCTTACTCCTAACCCTAGGTATCTCATTGATTGAAAGGAACTTTTGAGCAATTGTTAAAGATGCCGCGGGCTTATACAGAAGGAGTTTCAGTTCCCAAACGAGCATATTAGACATCATCTTCTCCCCGCTCCGTGTGAACACCTATGGATTCTTCTAGCTCGGAAAGCAATAGCAGCTCAAGGGTATTTAGATCTTCAACTATATCTGTGCCTAGGGTCATTTAATAAAGAACTGAAAGAGGAGGACGAAGCAAAGGTTCCCGTAACCAAGTTTTTCTTTCTCACTCCTTATGTACTTTTTCTTAAGGTGACAAGCTTCATATATAAAGAAGAATGATCTGAAGCCCTCCTAACAGACTTTCAGGTCTTTTCTGCCTTCATGACTTTCAGACTTCGGCGATTGATTGAGTGATTGCCCGACCGAGATTGAGTTGGTTTCAAGTGGTACATATCTTCCGTGAAATGGGTTTGCAAGAGCCTATGCCTTTTAGAAAGATTTGATCTCGCTGGAATTGTTGAGGACGATCTCCTCACTCAGCATTTCGGCTCGTTTTCTTTCTTCGATGATTGTGGGGGAATCTTGTCCCAGTAGCAGCGGGGGGCTGCTTTCGTCCCTGCGACCTTGGGTCTCGATCCCTATCAGTTGTTGTACATGATCTGTTGGGCTGACCAGACAAAGCAACGTTCTGCCGTTCATTTGGCATGTTCTCTAGTGTCGAGACAAGCATTAGCAGCAAAGCCAGTATCGGCATAAACAGTAAGAGTAAGAAGATGCCTTTGTTTCTGATCAAGCGCAAGAGCATTCTCAAATTCATTGGATCTTTTCAGCTGACTGTTGAGAGCTTTTCCTCAAGGAGCACGAGAGTTGAGCTGAGGTCATCGTCTTCCTCTGGTTCTTACCTTCTAGCAGTTCCCCTGAACAACCGCACCAGGCGGTGCTCTCTCTCTTCAAGGACTTAGGAAAAGCCTGGTATAGGCGGCCGAAAGGTTTAGCTTATGCCAAGGTTCGAGGTCCGATCTCACCATTTGTAATCTTTCTGTGGTATAGGTCTAGGGTAGCTAGGTCTGGTCGTTGGTTCTATTTCTTTTCTCTTTGTTTGGCCTATTTCCTAAGCAGAAGTGGTCTTTCTTTTTTTTAGATCGTTTGCTTCGGGAGAAGGAAGAAATTGAGAATCTCTTCATGCCAAACTAGATCGACTCAACATTACCGAATCGACTCTGAACTCTGTTCATGGTTGGCTGTAAACAAAGAGTCTCTTTAGTCCCATCCCTATCCAACTTCAAGGCTAATCCCAAAGAAAGCTAGCCCTTATTCTAGGGACGTGCGAACCATTCGATCCTATGACTGCCATTCGTTCAAGCATCTCTTAAAGAAGGTGCCAGCTCATCGAAGCAGTCCCCAGGTTGGCCGACATCAGCTAGTAGGCTATTTGGTACCAGCGCTTATTGTTCTATTTACGGTGAAGTTGGAGCCAGACAAGCACCCTACCATATGTGCCCTGGGGTCTCGTGTTATAGGACGTGTTTATGTAGAGAAACACTTTGATTTTACAAAAGCAAGTACTTTCACATATCCAAGCCGAGAACGGACGTTATAAGCCGTCTTTATGTACTGTTCCGTTGATGTCTCAGTCCCTGTCAGAAAGCCAAGTCGAAGACTGTGGTAAGGTCTCGTTGCTCAGTTGCCTCTTCAGTGGTTCACTGAGGCAGCGTTAGAACGAAGCAAGAGAAGCTACGAGTAAGAGGTCCCGTTGAGCTACGTCCTTGAGCCGTTGTGTGAAAGAATGAATATCGAGTACCTATCAGTTGTTAAGGTTGAGAAGACAAAGGAAAGTCTGTACTCTCCCCAAGTTGGGGTAGCTACAAGAAAGGTAGACCAAGTACGGATCCGGATCTGCAAGTAAGCTATGAATCGAAAGGATGAATGGAAAGGTACAGTTCTAGTACGAGTCATAAGTCAGTAGACAGAAGTTGGAAGGGTGGGTTTATTCGTTGGTAGACAGCACCGAGGCTTACCTGTGGTGTGGAACCTCCTGTAACGATGGATATGGAAGAAGAATTGTTGGAGAGAAATCCCAGCTCCTGACGTCATTGAGGACAAATCGAGACTTCCCTTACACCAGCTACAGAGCACTCCATTGAGGAAGATCTTGTTTAACCCTCAACCTATGGAAAAAGGGTGTACTCAAACGTTGGGAGAGGCCCGCACCAATCTCTTACTATGCTGGTTTGGAGAGCTGCCTTTCTAACTTCTGTAGTGGCCCGGCGAAAGACGACTATCTTCCATCCGACTTTCGAGATTTGGATTATTTCCTTAGGATACCCGATGAATCTGTGACTAAGCATTAAGCTTCAGATCATCATTCTTCAGTTGTTTGCTTCAAGCGTGCTTGCTTATAGAAAGATATAATGACCATACCAGCTGAGCCAGAGGAGTCAGCAAATGAACCAAAGCATGGATAGTTTGCTATAGGTTGTGCAACAAAAGAAACGAGAGAATCGCGCACAGTTCTGTTTGACCGAGATGTGAATGCCCGTGATCTGCTCTCTTTCCATACCAACATAGGATCGCATACTTGAAGAAGGCCCATGCGGTCAAGGCAGAACTCTCTTTACTACTAGGGCGGGCTAGCGCAGCTATATGGAATGGTAGGCTTCTTTTAATTTAGATATAGGTTGGAGGGTCTGGTTCTTGGTCTTAGGACCAAAGGAATATTAGTGGTGGGGATAGGCCAGTTCTTCCAGAAGTTTGCTTTGGCGACTCCCATTCCCTCCCCCGTGCTTTATTTGTGGGAGCTATTGCTATCGATACCATATTCAAACTCTCCTGCTAAAACTTTGGATCCGCGCTTTCTATCAAGTTCTCGAATGGAATAGGAGGGCTCTTGTGGATCTGTATATGCAGGCGAGGAAAAGTTGTTTATGATTGACCGCCATTTTCATTTCATCTTTCTTCTCTTACGATTTAATAGGAAAGAATCTTTCTTTCACGTTGATTTAACCATTGGTAGCAAATTGGCTAAGGGAGCAGCGCTCGTTTAGGTCCTCCCATTCCTACCTATCTCTCATTGGGCCCTGGAGATATCAAGTAGCTGACACGGAAACCTAAGAAACTTCAGATTTGAAACCAAAGAGGCCTTCACTAAGAAACTCCAGGAAGGGAGAGGCATGAAATGGATCCACATCCGTAGGTATTGCACTAGCTGCCGAAGTGGGCTAACCTCTTGCAATTTCCAATAAAGAACAATAGCCTAAATGCACTGGCCTAAAGGCCCTTTCCATCGAGATTTCTTCCAGCCTTCCTGCAAATTGAATTCGTAATGGCACAAATCGTCTTAAGAGGACAGACTCATGCACCCACCAACAAAGTTGAGAGGGCGAAAGTGCGTAGAAATAAAGGAGAAGCCTAATGATAGGTTTAGGTACTTATAAAAATTGCGATCAATAAGGGCTGCTCAATGGATTGCTCGATCGAATCAGTCTTGATAAAACTAATCTCTTAGGCGGTGGTCAGAAAGATAAAATTGAAAGCCCAAAAGTGCACTTTGTAGGCAATGAGCTAGATAAAATACTTATGACTAAGGGAGAAGGCCCGGGTGAAAAAGAAAGGAAAAGGTTCTGCAAGAAAGAAGGTCATGCCATCCCATCTCTTTCGGGGGTCTTAGGGGAGAGGAAAGGACAATTGGTACTAGTGAGATGTTGAGCAATTTGAAGTGAGAACGAAAACAATTGGACAAGTAGGGTAAATGAATCATTCTTCTGGTCTCTTTTCGCCCCCCGCCCCGAAACTGACGCACGCTTAACGGAAGACGTGAGGAGTTATTCTGAAATGGGACCTTTCATTAGACGATGATTCTCCTGCTACATTCTACTCCGATGAAAGAGTTCCATTAGAGACGAACATGTGATTTGAGTGAGTTTTTGTTTCTCAAAAGTCTCAATTCCGGATTTCTATATGTATGAGATCAACTCGACTTTCGCACTTCTGATCAACTCAAGCAGGCCACTAATAGTGTCAGGCAAGTCAAACCAGATATTTCCCATTCCTTTCTAAGCATAGGAAAGAAAGAACCGATCTACAGTATCAACTAATCGGCGCCACTTCACCTGCCTAGCCCAGTCAAAAGAACTCCAGAAGAAGCAAAGCAGGGTCTTTAGACTGAAAAGCCCTCTAACCGACAAGTGACAAGTCATGAAATTCCTCCAATCCTCATCTTCCCACCGAAAGAATGAAACTACTCATACGACCAGGTTCGCTCCCATGAGTGAGGGATTTGGGGTACACTCCGGGAAGAACTACGAACTCAATAGAGTAAGATAGTCCAGAGAATCACCTTGATTAGAAAAGAGAAACAGGCGATAGGCCGATAGACTAACCGCGTAGAATGCACCCATGACGGAAGAAAATACTGGTGATACGCCGAAAGATATGGAAACATTGATTGGGTTGCAACGATCCCAGGAACTTCGGCCTAGCTCGAACGAGTTAGGGAGTTGGTTTCGGGGTTTTGCTGCCCAGAAGCAGGAAGATTCATTACTTAATTCAAACAAAGTAAAAACAATACTGAGATTCGGTATCTAGGAGAGAGAGCAAAGGAAAGAGGAGATGTTCCTTAGTAAATGGCTTAGCTGCCAGTTCTGAGGTGAGGCATTCCTTATACATCCTTGGGTTCCGTAACCCTTGTCTTGCCCAAGCGGAATCCATTTCCTCTTCCTACTCCTCTTTCCTGTTTTTCTTAGAAAGGAGTCGCATTTTGGTTAATGTGCTTTTCCGGGTACTTCACCTTCATCCATTGCCTTGCGATTCAATCCACCCAAGGAAAGTGCTACGGCTTAAGCAAACTCAAGATAGCAAGCAAACCAAACAAAAAAGAAATTGGACACGGGTCGCTACTACTTCTCCCTCCGGGGTATGACATGACTTACAGGCACCTTTCTCATGCCTCTCAGGGTGTACCCATCGTCACAGCGGTATAAAAAGCGATTTCAGGCATTTCCTACTAATAAGAATTACTTTATAGAAATGTTGTATGGCAACGAACATGCCTTCTCATCGTCTTTCACAAGTGCACCGGATTAAGCTACTTTAGAGGGACCGAGTCGAGTTTACTAGTATAACTCTTGTTCTTCAGCTCGTGGTTCAACTGGCTTTGGAAACTAGAAAGAAAGGTCTGTATGGATTAGGCTCTCCATAACTAGATTTATATCATTGCGAGCTCCTCGCCCACTCAAAGAATCCATCCTCCCCATTGCTGAAAGACCTACTAAGAAAGATAGCCCGCGCAAGGCAAACAAGGCTGGTGGTGGTGGAATAAAACCTATTGCTAAAGTAGTCCAGTCCAGTTCTTCGCTTCGCTTCATCTTCTGCTTCTTGTTCACCGGGACCAGGAAATCTCGAATCAAGCTTTGCTTATAACGAGTTTTCACCTCATTTAGGACCAGGGCGAATAAGTCAAGTTGTCCTCCGCAAAGAATCCTGCTTGCTCAGCTCTGAACATTGCTTTGAGCCCCAGATCTCTTGGTTCATCGACTGGATCAAGAGAAGAGAGCTCCAGGAAAGAATGATGAATCGGTCTACGGCACCTTCAAGAAGCAAGGCGCGGGCAGGAATCGGGATTATCCTTTTGTTTTGGGAAGAAAAGGAAAGATTGGCAAGCGATCATTGCGCTTCCATTAGGCGCTCTTGGCTAGCAGTGAAAAGTCCAGGCAAGCAAGCAAGGAATCAGGCACACCTTCTTGCTGCATTCTCTAGCTGCTCTGGAGCTAGTCGCTTCTGCCGGGTATTTCTGTTTCTAGCCCCACTCAATGGTGGGAGTGAGAGCGGGGGTTGCCTTCGTGCCTTTCTTGCAGAACCTTAACCGGACCGTAGGACTAGTAAGGTCCCATTAGGCTAAAGGGCTTAATCGACTCTGGGGTGGAGAGCAAAGAATCAAGCCATAGGAAGAGATATGGTTTTTTTCTACTATGATCATCTCATTAAGTATTTCTGAACAAGTATTCTAAGATTGGAAGACCTAGAGGTGCGGTCTTTCCATGGAATGGGTATTGGTGGAATGCTTGGCTTCCAACCAACGCTCTTGATTTTATGTGGAAGATCTTTCGAGGTGTCGTTTCAGTGGATTCTGCCATTGCCAAGATGAAGATCCCCATGCTTTCTAAGTGCTGCTGTTGTCTCCAACCGGCTTGTGAGCCGCTTTCACATCTATTTTGCTCTAGTGAGTTGGCCCAAGTGGTTTGGTCTCATTTTGCTTCGAAGATGAATCTTTCCCAAACAAGCAACGGCCTATAGCCCTAGCGCGAAAGAACTCGACTAAGAAAGGTAGCGTTAGCGCTTTAGTTTTCTTGCAAGCCTGGTAAGTGGGATTCCTCCTCTCTCCGGTTTGAAACAAGATTCGGATGGGTCTGCTATTCAGGGCTCCTGCTCCGGTGGTGGCATTGTGAGAAAGTCTGCCGGTGACATGATCCTTGCCTATTCCTGCTTCTTTGGGGAATCTTGCCTTACAAGGTCTTTTGGATAACGAAGTAATATCTTTGGTCTTTATACAGCTCTGAACCATCATAGGTTGTTGACTACATAGATGGAGGATTGCCCCGACTTCGTATCCCACCCTCTCCTCTGATCTACGCCCTCCTTCAGCTAGACATAAGCCGGATCCAAGCTTATCCTTGAAGTGAGCACTGCCATCTCTTTGAATCACCCTTCTAGTTGACAACCCAGGAAGCTTAGCGAACTCGTTACTCGTTATTAATCTTCCCCGGACGCTGGTCCAGCTTAAACAGAATCTCATCTCCCGGTGGGAAAGCAAAGAAAAGATGTTATGTTGCTATCTCAATGGCTCCATGTTGTCGCCCCTTTTTCCAGTAACGATTGACTTTTTTTCTTTCTGGGAAAGAGTGAATTCGAAACCCGCCAGAGAGGAAGCGTCAGAACCTCGACATTTCGAGATCCTGTGTCTACTGTTGACTATTGGGCCTTTCACGGGCTCACTTCCGTAAGCTCCGGAGAGTTCTACAGGTATGACTACATCCCTTCCATCTCCTCCTATACTTATACTTACTATAGGTCTGTCTTTTCCCGCACACTCTGATAGCAATCATGCAAGCAAGAAAGAGGGAGGTCAGGGGGAGAACTCATGCTTGAGCCCGCAACTCCCACTCCTTAGTTTAGTTAGGCCCCGGAATGCATTCTCACATTCCTGCGTAGCCTTTTTTAGTATTAGTGAAGGCTGTATATGAGAGAACTTCTGAACCTATGGTTGGATCGATAGGAATGGTTGTACAGAGAATTCCTTTTGCTCGCTTGGTGGAGTTGACGTGACTACTCTTCTCTATGCGGCCACTGTACATGACATGATCGGACAAAGCCCTGCCCCAAGAGAACGGAAGAGGAATTTCTCAATAAAGAAAGTGCTCTACGTTCGGTTAGAAGCCCAAAAAGAATATCGAACAAGGTTGTGCAACAAAAGAAAGCGAAGAAGAAAGAAGGAGATGTGTCAGAATTGACTTCGCTATACGGCTATCCCGGTCGTACTTACGAGTCTCTTGATTCCTGACTCTTCCTCTCTTTACGAAGCTATTGATCCTATTCTTCTTCAAGTGACAGAAATGACTCAATCCCTTGCCCTCATCCTTGCTATACTTCGGACACTGACTCAGTTTGCTTTCTGGGATTGGAGATGTGTTCTCAGTCTCTTCTGAAATACCCTGATCTTTCTTAGCGAGCTATCTACTTGTAGCGAGCTCGTAGTTTTAGGAAGAAGATTTAGTACTCTGTAACTCTTGCTGGATTGAATCGGAATTGGCTTTAGTTCGAAGAGCTAACTTAGTGGGGAGATTCCGCTGATTCAGAGAGGGGAGTATATCTCTTAGCGGTCAATCGAAGAAATTCCTTCTTTGAGGGGCAAGCAAGATCTTTTCTTTCTCTATCTCGCTTTACTCACTATACGAAATAACGATCTAAAGGGCTGTCTGAGTTCCCTACTCAGCACCAATTTGGTTGTTACGGCCCCAGCTCCGTTAGCTTACGGTTCGCCATCAGCTAAACTTGGCGGAGCATAGCCAGGATAGTTCCTACCCCTAACCATGTCATACAACTGTAACTGAAGACCAAACCTCTTTGCATTAATATGCTCAGAAGGTGAAAGTCCCAGCGTAGGATGACGACAGGAAGGTTAAAGAACATATCAAGGCTAGGTGCGTAAGCCTGATATAAAGAGTCAGACTCCTTTGCTGATTTAAGCCATTGGTCTAACCAATTAGAAACCAAGGTTTTCTCAACAAAGAAGTGCTCTTTCTCGTTTACATACAAGTTTGGGGACCTTAGGTGAAGGTCCTTAGGCTTGAAGTATTCAAAGACATAAGCTACCAGCTCACCGATAAGGTAAGGACTGAGGCGCTGTTAAGCCCTCACCAATCCAAGACTCTCGGCTAAAGCCCTTCGGGCCAGAAGAAACAATAGAAAGATATAAGATTCGGTATCTACCTATAAAGAAGAGAAAAAGAAACCAAGACGAAAGAGGATCAAAAGGACAAACCCAGTCTGTTCTCAGAACACTTTGATACCAGGAATGTGCTTCTGTCCAAAAGGGTTGAAAATGGCGTTGGCCTCTACTCTAATGGAATGGTGGCAGAAAGGAACCAATGAAGCTTCAAAGTAGTTGTCTAGCGGCCCAGGCGAGGGAGAAGAGCCCTATTAGTTTCATCCAAGGAGATGCAGTTCCAGGACTTAGGTCCGATCCCGGAAGGGGCTATTTCCGATGATCAGTTTCCAGTAGTGGAGCGAACCACTCTTCAAGGACAGGTTCGCAGCTGGTGTGATTACCTTATATGGTGGTGCACAGCCGCGATGTCTCCGTCCGCATCTCTTGAAGATTTGCTAGATGTACCGATCACTGAGACGGAATGGTATTCCGAAACTGCTGTTGAAGACAGAGAAAGCATGTCGGTTATCGTTTTGTTCTCTATGATTTGTGTCTTATTCTAGGTCCCACATTCCGGGTACCAATCCTGGGTGTGAGCGCAGGGGGCTTGGATCTGAGAGTTTAGGTGCATGGGCTTCCATGGCCATTAGAGGCACGAGACTGAGATGAATAGCCAGCACCAGATGAAAGTGCTTTTTTCGGATTGGACTCGGCTGGAGTGAGATCGATAGTCGGCAATAGATGAACTGACTGAAGGACTTGACTTGCGGTTGAAGGCTTCTCTTTCCCAGTTCTGCTCTTCCAACTGCTAATGGATGGGGAACGCACAAGGCATTGCTTGGCAGGTGCCTAGCCAAACGGATGGGAAGAAGATGACTCGGGTCCTGTAGTTAGGTAATCTCCTGCTACTGGTAACGGCCGATCGGGACCAAGGAAGTACAGCCTTGAAGCATTTGTTCCCGGACAAGGATGAGCCCGGCCACTAATCGGTGATCAGGTTATTTGAGTGAATAGGTTTCTAAGGCACTTCGAGAAGGCGACTGGTATAACATAAAAGAGGAAGAATCAAAAGCACTTCAACTCCAGGCTAAAGAAACGAAAGGACCGTCTTTTGGGCACTGATAGCTCTCTACTATGATTTATGAGCACTGATTGCTTTCTTCGATCTGGACTTCCTAACCGCTTTAAGGAAAGGAGTCTTGCAAAATATGTGGATTTGCCGAGGTGCCCAACATTCCTGACTGATGGATGTCTAGGTGTTCCCAAAGATGTACTTTCGGTGTCAAGAACCTACTAAACCAGAATCAGGGGATCCGCTCAATGGTCTATTTGAGGTACCGTGCCCGATTCTAAGAAATAGAAGAAGTTGCTTGACCTTCTCATTGTGACCTAGAAGCCAAGAATGAAGAAAGAATGATTCTTCTATCCAAAACTCATTTTCCACATTATCTTAGAGAGAGGGTGGTCGCAGATCAGGGCAGCGAGGTAGAAGGTATCGAACCTTAAAGAAGGTATCTAAGAAGAGAAGGAACATTCCTATACCATTCAAAAGAGTTGATTCGAAGTCAGGAAAAGGTTTTGATTTGGATGACGGCCGGTTCATAATCATAAAATGATTCTCAGTCACTTTCTTTTAGTGTAGAAAGATTCCCTTCTCTTGCCCTGCCCTTATGGGCTCTTTCTTATTAGCTCTTTCTCGTTAGAAAGTTCCACCCAAAGCAAAAGAATCACCAGAACTCGAGTTCCATTATGGTGTGTTGTGGATGGTACAAGAATAGCCATAGGAGCTAGTCAACTATCTAAAGCTAAAGTCAAGCCAGCAAGGACTCCTTTTTCAGAAACATGAAAGATGGCAACTAAAGCCCAAATTGCATTCTTTTTCTTTTCTTGTCTATTCCATTAGGTTCTTCTAGTCTGCCGCAGATCGGTTCTTGGTTGCTTGGTTTGCTTAACAGCGGTTCGTTCCAAATCTCTATCGTAAAAGAACATATATAAGGTAGAAGCCGCTCAGACGATGTTCTCTTGTCTCCTCGGATCAGCGTAAGATCAGGAACGGTTGAGTCAGATGTGGCATTAGACTCCAAGAGGTTCGAAGTGGAGTCAGCCAATTTACTAAAGTTCCAAGGGGATTCGCTAAGCAGCTAAGCAAAAATCCTTTACCCGGAAATCATAGATCTACGAAATGAGCGTAGTGTTGAACTCTTTCAGTAAGCACCCCTTCCGAAATCAATCCTTGATTGCCATCGAAAGCAGGCCTTAGGCCGATTAAAGCCAGAACCCGTTATGCAGAGAATCCGCTGTTAGGAATCGATTTCATTACAAATAGTTCAGTCGGGAGAGAGCTAGGGGACATATATCTCTTGTAAGGCTTAGCTACGTCCCGAATTTCGACATCCCGGGGATCTTGTCTTCCTCTCACATGCCATATTCCATAAGGTGAAGCAAGAGCCTAAACTGTGAGACCGCAGGAAGAGCTCCGCTCAACGTATATAATCACCGTGTACACTTGGGCCGGATCTGGGTATGATGGGTCCCTTTAGTTGGATTGGTCCCTGCGACGTCATCTAGCCTACTGGTTTCCGCTTCTAACTTTCCCTTCGACTAGTTGTCTGTCGCCTCTTTGCACACCCGCCAAAAAGGTTAGTGTTCTGAAAGTGTTCACCGGACCGTCTTTGTCCGCTGATGTAATGGGCATGCTCTTTAATCCCTGCATTCCTGTCAACGCTTTAGTCTTCCCGGTTGTCTGTGTTGCTGGTTCTGCTCGTGATGGAGAAAGACATGCAAGCGATTACAACAGCCTCCGTATTAGCCTTACCCCTTGATATGGAGGAAGTAACTTCAAGCTCTGACTCGGATGAGGTGGCTCCTTGTCTCTTTCTCTGCTTTGCTTTGGCCGGAAGTCAACTTCCTTCTTTTTGTCATATTACTAGACAGCCTCCCAAGGGAGCGATACCCGTAACCAGCAATCCGTAAAAGAGTGGAAAATCTCTTTATAGGGTACTGGTTATAGATACCATAAACTCCGAAGATATGGCTAAAGGTAGACAACGCTTTGATGGAGATAGGAGAGAAATCCCTCTAAGGGCAACAACTTCATAATAGAATTAGCAGGAGCAATTTCATAGAATAATAGACGGAGCGAAAGAAGGGACCAAGAACGACTTATCCTTTTATTAAAATAAAACACGAATGGAAGTCACGACATCAGTGATTGATGCAAGTCCTCTAGATCGTCCAACCGATATAGTTAAAAACTGTAACGTAAGTCGAATATTGCATCAAGACTTTAACCACGAGCAAGTTGTTCTCCCATAAGAGGATAAGCAAGCAAACGAAGCCTAAGTCAATAGAGTCATCCACTTGAGAAATGATGAGTCAAGTCGATCATGTCATCTATCTCCTTTAGCGGTAGAGACTCAATCGATAGAAACGAGAGTTTTAAGCGTAACTGGAGTAGCATTGCAGAGCACTGGATCCCAGAAACGGAGGGCAGTCCCCCGATAGGGGAGATATTGGAAACGAACGATTTAACTAGCCTTAGCAAGATCATACACTGGCTTAGTTAAGATATGTGGCTTACTAGCTACATGCCAAAATGAAAGGTAGGACAAAGGATGAGATTGGAATCTTGAGCGGCGTAACATAGTGACTCAGCAATGCATGGAATATTGAAGAACCTAATGGATCGAAGAACCTAAAGGATACAATAAAGTAGTTAGACTCACGATAAAAGGAAGAAGAGAAAAAAATCTTTCAAACTTGTCCATTTGGGGCAACCATCTATTCATAGTATGGGATAGCTTGAAGAAGCTAGTTTAGTAGGACCCGGCTACAGCAAGGTTTTGGGAAAAGAGAGCAGCTGAGTAGTCTAAAGACCCTGGCCATAGTCCTCTATTCCTGTTAGAGTCTTGATTCTTTTGCCTAACTCGGCAAGAACTGCAAGGTTAGATACACCGACTGGTTTTGCTACAAAGGCTGCTACATCGACTTGGAATGTGGGATCCTTCCTCTCATGCTTTCACTAATCTGTCCACTTCGTTTGTTGTGGGTCGCTGCCTTACCGCAGGTTTCGAAGAAAATGAGTGGAGATCGACTACTGTCGCATCGAATGTTCCCCTATCTCCTTGGTGGAATGTGAGCCAAACTACTTGCTTCTGCTTCTATGGTTGGCTTACTTCCTAGAGTACTGGATGAAAGTCCTCAAATTCTAGATTTCCAACTTCCGGGATGAAAACCGATAGTCTACATTGCCTACTTCTTATTGTATTGTATGTGAGGACTCAAGCCATTGAGAATCCCAAAGTTCTTAATAGTAGCTTGACTGCTGCTTTCATAACAGATTTTCTTCGAAACCTTTCATTGATTGATCGGTCGAGTCCTCACTCTTTTCTACTTCTTTCAAGCTTCTATTCTCAATCTATCATCGGTAATACGCTGTCTTTAAGTAAGAAACTGTCAATCTGATATCAAACTATCGGTACAGCTTTCATACCTTTGTTGATTCTAGTCTTTCCACTTCTTCCGAATCAGAAAGGAAATCAACATGATCCAGTGGAAAACCAGGGCTATATCCAAATTCTGAAGAACAAGAAATCGGGCAGTCAGCCCTTGCTTTATGACCAGAAACCTCATCTCGCTCGCCGGCCGGGAGAGAAAAAAAGAAAATAGAATGATAGGATGCAGAACAAGCTACAAATCAGATAAAGCAGGTGTCAGAATCCATTAGTTGCTACAGCTCAGCTCCAGTAGGCTTCCACGCCAGGAAAGAGAATAACTGTTAAGTGTTGTTTCAGTTCTCTTATGCGATCCCGGGAGGACGAATTTCCTTCTCACGAGCAGGGGAGGATGGAACTCGAACACATGGCAGTTGCATGGCGGCATTGTCCCAATACCATTAGGCCATCCCTTTGCCTCAAAATGGATGAAGAAACAACCAACTATAAGGATACGTTTGAAGAATTTCCCTTATTACATACTCAATCTCCCTTGAAGGTTCAATAGTCATTTAGGGGTATAAGATTGTATTCTTATTACAGGCTTCATTCATGAATTTCGGTGCATAATCTCTTTCTCTTTCGTTAAGCCAAGGCCGGTAAGCTAGTATGAGAAAGCGGCTAACACAAGAATGATGAGATTGTTGGACCCAATAAACTTTATTTCTATACATGAAAAGGATACATTTCCCTGTCGAGGAAGACATTCTTTACGCTTTTTCACGGTCTTATAAAACATCCTTTTTTAGGGAAAGTCTTAAATAGAAGTTTGTCCGTCGACCTGCATACCCTGGGTAAGAGAGATTACTTCAATGGCCAAGTACCTACGCTTAAGTTCAGCGTTGTTCCATGCTCTCGTTTGACCAAAAAGAAGAAAATGAATGATGGAATCTTCTCCTGTCCCGCGTTATCAGACTACTTTACTTGGCTATCTGCTCCTTGCATAATATCCTGGCCTTGGTCCTCCTCTCCTTTCATCAGCCGGTCCCCCACTTGGTTTTTGACTTTCCATACTATTAAAGTAAAGAAAATAGGAGCATTAGCTTGGGTAAGAAATCCGAGACTGAAACTCCTTTCCTTACTGACGTCTGGCACAACTATTCTATTTGCTTTCACCCTATTGCCTGTCGATCTTTCTCTATAGCTGTATGTCCTTCTTCAAGCAATGCACTCTTACTCTTTCAAGGGTTGATTTGTGGGATTGCATTAATTGCTCTGACTTCTCTCCTCAATACAAGACTCTTATCCCCTGAGATGTGGGCAGCTTTAATGAGTATTATCCGATTCAAAGAAATGGGTAGGCCACGGAGCAATTGAAGCTTTCTTGCCAACGCTTTAAGGTTACGATCCTGTTCAATTGCTTTCGGGCTTAAGGCTTAGGGCTATAAGTTACCAGCAAGCAAGAGAATAATTAATAGTATATCAATACTGAGATAGCCTTTAGGATTAGGAGAAGGTCGTTCAGTCACTTTCCAGTCGTGCGAGACAAAACAAAGTAGCAGTGGCTTCATCCAGTTTCAGAGGGGTACCAATGATCGAAGCTAGAGAGAAAAGCACCTCTTTGCTTGCAAAGTGCACAAGCAGATAAGGATTGGAATTTCACTCTTTAAGCTATGGCATCCTGTATTAGCCTTCTCAAGCAGGAAATCTGAGTTTGCTGGAAGAGAACTAAGAATAGAAGCTTTCCTTGCAAGACAGGTTGTCGACTAAAGCAGTGATTACGATTACAGAATCTCTCTTCTCCGGTCTGCCTTTCCTCTCGAAGCTTAGGAAGAAGCAGTGATTCAATCCTGTTCTTAGCTTAGAGAAAGACCAGTCTGACTCCCCAAGCAGTTGATCTTAGTTCCTCTTCTATGAGTTCCAATCGTCCTTATTGGGATCGGCCAACTTATGATAGGGGTGAACTTATGAGCCTATAGCACAGATTGGACATACCTTCCCGCCTTCAATCTCTCTTTCTTGCTTACTCCCGTGATCTGCTTACCTTACTAGAAAGAAGGAATGAATTCACGTAAATAGAGTTAGTTGTCTTCGGATAGGCGAGTCGCTAGCGCCTTTGCTCTTCTTTCGAGTCCGAGATAGCTTGCTTTCCCATTCTTCAATCAGATGGAATTTGAGCCCATTCTCATCTGAAATAGCGATCAGACTTAGCTTAGCTTTATGATCTGAGGCCTACTTCTGCGATCTTCCCATCTTTCTGAATCATCATTGTACGGTCGATCTTCCGAATCGGGTGCTTGTTGTCCACCATATTCGGGTATGCCCATTCTCTGAGTCGTTATCGGGCAAATATATTCAAGTTGGCTCGTAAACTTGAAAGGGAATAGATGAATGGCTTGTTCCAAACAGTAGAAGACTTTATGTTGGCTAGGAGACCGACGAGCTTTCCAAGTGCTAGAGGTGGTGAGTTTGCCGGAAGGTTCAACCCCAATGGTCAAAGTGCTTGGTATTTTCATCCGCAATGACCCTTTGAATCAAATTCAGGCTATCATTGGGCGTAAGAGACTCAAGGAAATGAGGGTCTGATAAGGCTTCACTGACCGAAGTAGAAGGTCTAGGAGGATCTTTAACATCAAGAGGGTTACCAAGCCAATTGTCATGCGGTTAGAGCCTTTACCCGTGCCAATGAGAGTGGCTAAGGACAAAGCTTAGTTGTGCATGGGTGGCCTTCCAACAACAGCAAGCTGCCTTTACTAGGTGGAGAAGAAACAGCAATATTGTGTTGACC
>JAOTAZ010071271.1:0-16178 GCA_025629785.1 Erythroxylum oxycarpum | reverse complement strand
AAAATTCAAACAATAATCGAATATGATAAAGTCCTCTTGAAAACAAGCTTAGGCTATCATGGTTCAAAACAAATTTTCCGGGAGTGAAATTCGCTAAGTTTCCGAAGGTTAAACCTTAAAGAACTCTTTAAGTCTAAGATTTAAATCAATAAACTCCATTTCTTAAAACCTTGTTAAAAGCATCTTAGTGTGTGAAATGGACAAGTTAATACAAGTGATCAAATTGGATCAAGTATAATCTCAATATCAAACACAACTAGGCAGATAAAAGAGGTTTAACACAATCACAAAAAGACATATATGAAACTTCATATATTAAGCATCAAAGTTCTACATATAAGCAAACATAACTCAAGACATCGTTCAACACTTGATTAAACTCTAAGCAAGCTAATTTAATTACACAGCCATAAACACTAACTCAGAAATTTACAACTAAGCAGTTAAACTTGACAATGTAAAATAACTCCCCTTTGAAGCCCGATGATCTCAAGCCATTGCTACATTTTCAAGAGGAAATGATGATCTAGCCGTGCATGACTCTAGAAACCTTCACAACCTTGAAAGCTCCGATGTCACCCATGATAGCAGTAGCGACTGACGGTGAAGTTGACAATGAAACTAATCAGAGGGCGTGGATGATGGTTGCAGATGAGAGGAAAAATGGTCATCGGGTGTCGGTCGAGAGATAAATCTTTACTTCCTACCGAATGAATTCTCCTCCTTTAATCTAATTTGGCATGGTTTTTAAAGGATGGGTCGTGGGTTAGGTCAGAATAGTGAGATAATTTTCTAAATTTAGTCCAGATACCTGACTGTTCGCTGCGGCGATGAGAGAGTTACGTCGTGGCGTGCACTTTCTGGATCACTCGCCGTGGCGAGATATTTCTTGATAGTGCGCCGCTGTAAGATAATTAGCTTACGCCACGACGAGCTTTCTTCTTGGTGCGCCGCGGCGGACATTTTGGAGCTCACATCCTCATGTTGACTCATCTTACTCCTTTTGACTCATTGGGCTCCTATAATCAAAAATAGCAATTTGCAGTATCAATTGTCCTTAGAAAAATTTATAATGCAATTAATGGCAATTTGTGACAATTTTTACTATCAAATTGCATAAATTATAAGCTCACACTCAAGGACTAATTTAAGCAAAAAATCAAGAATTAAGAATTAAAAAGTATATTAAAAGCTATCAAAGTGTTGCCAATTTATATGACAAACTTGGGCTCAATCAAATTCTCCCACACTTAGACTTTTGTACTCCTAGACAAAGTTTATAAGAGTCAAAAAGACACAAATGTAAAAGAAAAATCCGACCATGCTCAAAACAATAATAGGAAATTGACAAACGTCACTTTCTCAGAAATCAATCAAAGTGGACTGAAGGAGTGCTAAGAAAATAAACACTAAAAGAATTTTAATCCAAGAGATTGGACAAAAGAGATGTCACTCATGGTAAAGTGTTTGCTCTCATCTCACTTATGTTTAGGGATATTTTCACTTTAAATCTACTTAATCCATTGTCTACCATAAGCTTGTGACACTCCTATTTCTCTACTACAAGAACTATAATTTTGAAAATCAAGAGGACTTTTCAGGGTTGTAATGTACGGAAGGCTAAATGAATGGATGGAATGAATAAAGAAAGAAATAGAATGAATACATGCACTACAATTATGAAATGGATGTCAACAGCTAATATTGACACTTTTTTTTACACCTACATATGTATATAATTGAAACTGCTTGTAGTATTCCTTTTCTTTTTTTATTTTTTTTCCTTTTTGGAGCACACACTTTTTTTCTCTCTTTTTTTTACTAGAAGAAAATGTAAATTAAACTATTGACATCATGTAAAGATGCATGCATGTGCTTATAAATAATGGCTCAAAGAGTTAGCAAAGGATAAGTGTTTGTGGGACTACGTTTGGGTAAAAGGGTGTAGAAAAAACGCCTCTATCATATCAACAAAATTCTAGTTCATAAAGCTTTGATTAAGAATTGAAACAAGTTCTATAGAGATATGAAATAAGCAGATACACACAAAGATTGAAGAAAAATCAGGCCCAAATATCCTTCCAATAAGGGTAATATCTTAATGAACAATCTCAAGTCTCAAAAACATAAAGTGTTACTTTGTTAGCATGCCTTCATTTACTTTGTGTTGAAAACATCGAAAGTAAAATTAGCCAATACCGTCTATCATTAAAAGAATGGGAGGTATTTTCATAAACTCAAGTACCACTTTGAAACTTATAAATTCTTTGAGAAACAAAAGTTACAAGAGTCGAGTGTGGAAGAAATTTAAATTGAAACAATTTTTTAACAAAATTCATTTATGCAAAAGGGTGTAACGTCGCGGTGAAAGCAACGTGCACCGTGGCGACCTACGTATCTTACCAGCTTCATCGCGGCGAGAGACCTGTCGCTGTGGCGAAAAATAGCAGAATTTCTCACCAAGTTTGAAAATGTGTAACATGATGCAAGATTGACTAACATAAACATATAAAGTGTCAATTTGGAGTTCAAAAAGAGAAATAAAATGGGAAAAGCTCCCCCACACTTAATCAACACATTGTCCTTAATGAAAACGAAGCAAACTAGAGAAAGCATGAAGGTAAGAAGAAAGGCGCAGAAAATGTAAAAGATAAACACTGGTTGTATAGCATTGATGGAAAAAATGTGTCATTACAAAATGTGCTAAGGATCCAGTTAACTAATGAAAACATAAAGAAGTACAACAAAAAGAAAATAAAAAGAAAAACAGAACAAAATGCTCGAACTACTCCAAAGGATGATCATCTGCAGCATCATGAGGGACAGGACCAGATGTGCCAGCTCCGTTCGAAGAATCGTCGGCCACAGGAGGAAGGGGGAAGTGCAAGTGTGATGCAATCAAGGCATCCATCTGCCGGTGATACTGTCAATCTTGTTCCAGGTGGGCTTCAATGCGTAGAACAGCCTCTTGGAGAGTGTCCACCCGGCGGGCGAGGGCCTGCAAGGTCAAGGGCGTGGGAGAGGCTAGTGTAGGAGGGACATCCTCTCGAGGCAAAGCCTCGAAGTGAACAGCAACAGCGGGAGGGGAGGGAGTGGGTGGTGCGGTTGAACGGGGAGGAGAAGGGGTAGGAGGGGGAGGAGGTTGGAAGCGAGGTTGTTTGAGACAAATATAGCAAAAGAGAGAGGTCGGGTCGAAAAAATGATCAGTAGGATGTTTCAGGACCTGATGGGCCCGGAACAGATCGGTGATTAGGTGTGAAAAAAGGATAGAATGGGTGAGGGTGGAGGTTAGGATGGATTGGCGGAGGACGGAAGCTATTGGATGAGAAATATCAACCAACCGGCTAACCATGAGTAGATAGATGTAAAGGGCCTGTTGTTTAGGGACAAAGGCAAGGTGAGTAGTGGGAAGGATGTAGTTGCTAATTAGGTGGAGCCAAGGACGGGCCTCAGGACGGAGATCAGCACGCTGAATATATCATTGAGAGACCTGGGGTTGATGCCATTCAGCACCCTCAGGACAGAGAGTACGAAGGACATCATCCTAGGGGTAGTCATGGATTAGGTCTTCGTAGTGATAGCGAAGGATGAGAGGAATGTGGTAATGTTCGCGGATAGATGTAGACGTGAATGCTTGAGGAATAGTAATACCTCGGAAATTAATTTCTAAGGTGTTATGGTAACGAGCATAGGTATAGAAATGACGAATAAAGGTGTCATTTCTGGGAGTCCTAGGCTGCACTAAGCCTAAAAGTTAGGACTAGATAAGTTGTCAAACAAAAGGGTGGTTGTAAGGAGAGAGCAGGAAAGGTCGTTCCTTGAGTAGTGTCCTAGCTTCAATTTTCTCGACTAGGTCAGCATACTTCGGATTGATCGGAGGGAAGAAGTGGAAGAGCAGGCTGGGGAGGCTGGTGGATGGCAAGAGCTAGAAGGTTGAGGGGAGGGAGAAGGTTCAAAGGAGAGTTCAAAAGAGTTGGAGGAGAGGGAGAAATCGGAGTGGGAAAAGGAACGGTGGGAGGCGTTCTTGGATCGAGGCATGGTCCTGTAGAGAAAATAGTCACACGAAAAAACAAAGTCAGTTAATCAATAAAAACTAAAGCTTCGCCGCGGCGAAAAGGTTGTGTGTCCCACATCGCGGCGAACCAGGCCATTCACCGCGGCAAGGAGTGATAACTCCCACATCACGACGAAACAGGCCATTTGTCACGGTGAAGAGTGACAAACTGACACACTACGGCGAAGCAAAGCTTGTTCGTCGTGGCGAACCATCCCTAACGAACGAAACTAAAACAAAAGGGACAAATAAAAGGAAGAAAGCTTACAAAATGATGGGTAGAGACGAAAAAATAGCGTTGGGGCGAGCTGCTTGCAATGTGCGAAGGAAGTGGCAGGAAATAAAGCAGGAACTCGAAGCCAAGGAGGAAGTCGCGGCATAAGTGAAGTAGAAGAGACGAAGTGGAGGAGGGAAAGGGCTCGTCGGAGGTTTAGAAAGAGAAGAGAGGTGAAATGACAAAAGGGGCACTGGTTAAAAGAAAGGACCGAAGAACAATAAGGGTAAAAGGGAAATTTCACTTGGAAGAGTTTGCACAGAATGGGTGCTTGCCGCGGCGAAAGAATTAAAGTACGCTGCGACGAGCTTCTTGAAAGCGTTGTGCCGTGGCGAAGTAAATCACACCGCGCTTAGTGGTACCACGTCGTGACGAAACTTCCCGAACACAAAATAAGAAAAGAGAAAACAAGTTCTAATAGATCCTAAGTTCATATGCAATCTTTTCATAACTAAACAACATGCAAAGCATCATCTATACCAATTTCTTCTACCATGCCACATGTATCACGCATCCACAAAGATTCAGGATTTTAAAGGAAAGTTGAATTATTAAAACAACTAAACTTAAATTCCACTAAGCTAAACCTAATCCTACTGATTAAGTTTCACCCCCACACTTAGTCAACATAGTCATGCACAACAATATCATTCCAATTCCAATTAATATGCACAAATATATTGTAAGTGAAAGAAGAGAAATAACCTTGTGTTTAAGGTGGGTCTTTTAGCTCCTAATGGACGTCTGGCTTGTACCCAAGCTTCAGCGACGCAGCTTGACTTACTTCTAGCTCCATTCCAAAGTCCACACTTCGTGGTTCACCTGAAACATCAGTAACAAAAATTCTCTCCAAGGAATCATCAGTCAAAGGATTCATGGATCGTTCAAAGTCAATACATGCATCTTCAACAACCATATCAAGCATATTAACTCCTAGAAGTGGATAGTCCTCATGGGGGTGCTTCATAGCTTCATACATATTGAAGCTTACCTGTTGATCGCCTACCTCTATGGTGATCTTACCTTCTTTCATGCTGATCAAGGTACTAGCTGTCTGTAGGAAAGGTCACCCAAGAATTAAAGAAGTATCCTGCACAACTTCATAAGACATACCAAGTACATATAAATCAGCAGGAAATACCAAACCCTTTACCTGGACCAGGATGTCCCCAATGATGCCCACTGGATGCCTAAATGATCTATCAGCCAATTGTAAGACAACAGATGTGGGTTTCAAACTCTTTACTCCTAAGGATTGATAGACAGATTTTAGCATCACATTAATAGCGGCCCTTAGATCTAACAAAGCTTTTCCTATAGTTACCTTCCTTATAGTGCATGAAATGGTGAAAGATCCAGGGTCTTGACATTTCACAGGTATTTGAGGTTTAAAAGGGCGGACACATTCAAACTCACTCGGACTCTCTCATCAGGCCTAAACTTTCTCTTGTTTGTGCACAAGTCCTTAAGGTATTTAGTGTATGCCGGAACTCTTTTCACTAAGTCAAGTAAGGGAACATTTACCTCTACTTTTCCAAACAATTCAATGATTTCCTTTTCATGCTTAATCTCAATCATACGTTTGCTCATTAAATATGAATTTGGAAAAGGAAGGTCTTGAAGATTTACCTCCTTACCTTTGGCTTCATACTCACTTGATTTCTCATGCTCAGCTTTGTCTGTGAAACTTCCTAGAGTAGCTCCTTTGTCCTTGGATGAAGACTTGCTCTCTTTCAATAAAGTCTCTTCCTTGACACTCTAGGATTTCTTGGTTCTTTCCTTAGGTTGAGGTGCTTCTTCACTCTCAATTTCCTCATTACATGCTTCCTCTTCAGGAATATCAAACCTCACTTATTTCCTGCTTTGAAGAGCAATTGCGTTGAGGCTCTTCGAATTCAATATAGTGCTGGAAGGAATTGTGTCACTGCTTCTTGCTTGATTCTCACTCATGTTGTTGGACAACTGAGTGACATATGAGTTGATATTTTCTACTTTGGCCTCCCATTGTTCCATTCTTTTCTCCAAAGCCTTGAACCGAGTAGCGGTTTTCGAAGAATCTTGCTGAATGAGATTTGCTATGGCATTGAATTGATTAGTGTTAAAATTCCTCTCTTCCTTCATCAAAGTCATCATGTTGTGAAGCAAGCCGGGACTGTTAAAGCTTGTTGTTGGAGGGAGAACTAGTTATTGGAAGTTCCAACTTCGCCTTCTTGTTGAAATCTATTTGGAACTTTGCCCTCTTCATTTCTCCAACTGAATCTAGGGTTAGCCTTCCATCCTTCATTATACGTATTGGAGTATGGATCCCACTTCTGATTCGTCCTTCCTGGATACACTGCCGACACCTCTTCATACCGTCCTAGGCATACACTTGATATGTGCATAACCGACCCACAAGTATCACAACTGGATGCGGTAAGATCCATTGAAGATGATGGGCGATGCATATTCAAGTTCTTCAATTCGGCAGTGATGAAAGATAGTTGCGATGTTATCCTATTCTCCAGTGAGTCCACCTTCAATTCCATACTTTCCATTCTCTTGGCTTGAGCTGTTGAAGCTCCTAGTTCATGCATTCCTCTAGAATCTCTCACACTGTACTGTTGATGATTTTAAGCCATCTTCTTTATCAAGTCCCATGCTTCCGAAGTCGTAAGGTCAATCAAAGATCCTCCAGATGCCACATCCAGCATACCTTTCTTTTGACTCTTCAACCCATCTAAAAGTATTGCACTAATTACTCATCAGGAATTTGGTGATGGTGGCATATTGATAGTAGTTCTTGAAAGCGATTCCAATAATCATACAGAGACTCGTCATAATCTTGCCTTACTGAATAAATTTCCTTCCTCATCGATGATGTCCTGGAGGTTGGAAAATACTTCTCCAAGAAGGCCTTCCTCAAATTAGCCCAGCTAAGATAGGCATTCGCCACATGCCTCGGGAGGCTCATATACCACTCCTGTGCCTTTCCTTCCAAGAATAGATGAAAAACTTTCCAGAGAACTTGGTCCAATTATGCTCCTACTGACTTTATACTCTAACAGATCATAGACAATGATTGTACGTGCATGTATGGATCCTCTTCTGCCAAACCATGAAATTTAGGAAGAGAATTAATCAATAAGCCTTTTACTTCAAAATTAACATCAAAATTAGGGCAAGCAGTAGTAAATAGATCATAGTTCACGTCAGAAGTTGTCTCTTCCCTAATAGTTCTACGTCTTTGATTTCCATTGTTCTCTCCTACTCTCTCATGCTCACTATTTAATCCATTATCACCATTTCTAGGTTAGTTTGTAGGAAAGTTAGGATTTTGCATAAAATTGGGATTCTAAACCATATTCTCTCTTTCTTCTTCAACTACCCTACTTCTCTCTTGTTCTTTCCTCTCTTTCCTAATCTTCCTTAAACATCTCTCGATTTCAGGTTGGAAAGGAACAAGTCTAGCTTTCCTGGGCATACACAAGAACAATCCAAAAGAAAGAAATTGTAACAAAATTTACTCACAATCACACAAAATCAAATAAAAAGTGAAATATAAGGATGCGAGTGTATGAGTGTATAGATGTATGTATGAAGGTGTGTATGTGTGGAAAATTGCTAAGTATGGAAAATCAAAGTATGAAAGTATGCTTTGTTTGTGTTTCCAAATGTGTGCTTACGCAAAGGAAAATTAAAATCTATACTATAGACAAGTATGAAAATTAAACTATCCAAAATGCAATGTAAAAGAAAAGGTTCCTATTATCAACGACAAATAAAGATGACAATAGCTAACCTACAGAAAATCAATTTTTTGGTTCCTCGGCAATGGTGCCATTTTGATTGGCTCTTTCGTTCGATCTTAAGATCAGTCCCTTAGAAACCGAATCAAAAAAAATTAATTCCAAGGATTGCAATATAGGATGCAACCTCAGGTCGTCTCACTTAATCGAAACATAACGAAAAAGGTTTAACCTAGCCTAATTGTTAAAATTGCAAACAAAGTTGATAAATGGGGGTTTGTATCATTAGTAGGAATTAAGGAAATTTAACTAAATTAAAGAAGAATGCATAAAAAGTATTTTTGGATTTTTGGGAAAATGGAAAGTGAAATTCAAACAATAATCGAATATGATAAAGTCCTCTTGAAAACAAGCTTAGGCTATCATTGTTCCAAAACAAATTTTCGGGGAGTGAAATTCACTAATTTTCGAATAACAAACCTTAAAGAACTCTTTAAGTCCAAGATTTTAATCAACGAACTCCATTTCTTAAAACCTTGTTAAATGCATCTTAGTGTGTGAAATGGACAAGTTAATACAAGCGGTCAAATTAGATCAAGTATAACCTCAATATCAAACACAACTAGGCAGATAAGAGAGGATTAACATAATCACCAAAAAGACATATATGAAACTTCATATATTAAGCATCAAAGTACTACATATAAGCAAATCCATAACATAAGACATTGTTCAATACTTGATTAAACTCTAACCAAGCTAATTTAGCTACACGGCCGTAAACCCTAACTCAGAAATTTACAACTATGTAGTTAAACTTGACAATGTAAAATAAATCCCCTTTGAAGCTCGGTGAACTCAAGCCATTGCTACATTTTCAAAAGGGAATGATGATCTAGCCGTGCATGACTCTAGAAACCTTCACTACTGTAGAAGCTCCGATGTCACCCATGGTAGTAGTAGTGACCGGCGGTGGAGTTGACAATGAAACTAATCAAAGGTGGCTGATGATGGTCGCGAATGAGAGGAAAAATAATCTAGTCGTCGAGAGTCGATCCAGAGATAGATCTCCACTGCCTGCCGAATAGAATCCTCTTTGACCTAATTTGGCATGGTTTTTAAAGGATGGGTCACGGGTCGAGTTGGAATAATGAGAGAATTTTTCAAATTTATTCTGGATACCCGACTGTTCGCTGCGGCGATGAGATAGTTGCATCGCGGCTTGCACTTTCTGGATCACTCGCTGCGGTGAAATAATTAATTTACACCGCGGCGAGATATTCCTTCATGGTGCACCGCGGTGAGATAATTAGCTTATGCCTTGGCGAGCTATCTTCTTGGTGCGCCGCGACGAACGTTTTGGAGCTTACGTCCTCGTATTGACTCATCTGACTCCTTTGACTTATTAGGCTCGTATAATATAAAATAACAATTTGCAGTATCAATTGTCCTTAAAATAATTTAAAATGCAATTAATGTAAATTTATAACAATTTTTACTATCAAATTGCATAAAATATAAGCTCACTCTCAAGGACTAATTTAAGCAAAAAATTAAGAATTAAGAATCAAAAAGTATATTAAAAGCTATGAAAGGTCGCCAATTTATATGATAAACTTGGGCTCAATCACCTACCATAGCTAGGCCAATTTGAGAAAAGCTTTCCTGGAGAAGTATTTTCCAGCTTCTAGAAGTTCATCGATGAGGAAAGAGATTTATTCAGCTCGGCAAGATTATGATGAATCCCTTTATGATTATTGGAATCGCTTTCAGGATCTATTGTCCAGATGCCCACATCACCAAATACCGGATGAGCAGTTCGTGCAATACTTTTACGATAAGAGTACATGAGTTGGGAGCTTCAACAGCCCAAGCTAAATGAATGGATAGTTTGGAGTCTAAGGTTAACTCATTGGAGAATAGAATCACTTCACAATTATCTTTCATTACTGTCGAATTAAAGAACATGAATGTGCATCGGCCATCATCTTTTATGGATCTTACCGCACCCAGTTGTAATACTTGTGGGCCGGTAATGCACATATCAAATGTTTTCCCAGGTCAGTATGAGGAGGTGTCTGCAGTGTATCTGGGAAGGACAAATCAGAAATGGGACCCCTACTCTAACACTTATAATGAGGGATGGAAGGCCAACCCTAGATTTAGTTGGAGGAATGAAAAGGGGAGAGTGCCAAAAATATTTCAACAAGGAGGAACTAGTACTTCCACTAACCAGATTCCTAACCAACAGCAAGCTCTGTCTGTCCTAGCCAAAGAGGACACCAATCAACTGCTACATGATATGATGACTTTGATGAAGGAAGAAAGGAATTCTAACAACAATCAATTCAATGCAATAGCCACTCTGATTCAGCAGGATTCCTTTAAAACAGCTACTTGGCTCAATGCCTTGGAAAAGAGAATGGAGCAATGAGAGACAAAAGTGGAAAATATCAGCTCGTATGTCACTCAATTGTCCAACAACATGAGTGAGAACCAAGCCAGAAGTAGTGGAATAATTCCTTGTAATACTGCGATGAATTCGAAAAGTCTAAATGCAATTGCCTTGCAGAGTGGGAAGCAAGTGAGGATCAATCATCAAGAAGAAGAAGCATATGATGAGGAGATTGAGAGTGAAGAAATGCCTCTGCCAAAGGATGAAATCAAGAAATTTGAAAGTTTCGAGGAAGAATCATTACTGAACGAAAGGAAGTCTGCATTAAAGAACAAGGGAGCTACTTTAGAGAGTTCTAAGGAAAAGGCATCCACACATGAGTATGGAGAATCATGCAAGCATGACGACAAAAGTAAGGAGGTAAATCTTCAAAACCTTCCTTTTCCTAATTCATATTTAATGAGCAAGCATATGACTGAAATTAAGCAGGAAAAGGATATAATTGATTTGTTTGGAAAAGTCGAAGTCAAAGTTCCTTTGCTCGATTTAGTGAAAAAAGTTCTGGCCTATGCTAAATATCTTAAGGACTTCTGCATAAATAAAAGGAAGTTTAAGCCCAATGAGAGAGCCCGAGTGAGCTCAAATGTGTTAGCCGTTTTCAAACCTCAAATACCTATCAAGTGTCAAGACCCTGGATCTTTCACCATTCTATGCACAATAGGGAAAGTTACCATAGGAAGAGCCTTGTTAGATCTAGGGCCAGCAATTAATGTGATACCTATGTCTGTCTATCAATCACTAGGAGTTAAGAGTCTCAAGGCCACATCTGTTGTGTTATAACTGGCTGATAAATCATTTAGGCATCCAGTAGGAAATATAGAGGACATCTTGGTCCAGGTCAAAGGTTTGATTTTTCCAACTGATTTTTATGTGCTTGATACGTCTTCTGAAGTTGTGCAGGATACTTCTTTAATTCTCGAGCGACCCTTCTTAAGGACTGCTAGTACCATGATTAGCATGAAGGAAGGTAAGATCACCATAGAGGTGGGAGATCAGCAGGTGAGCTTTAATATGTATGAAGCTATAAAACACCCCCATGAGGACTATTCGCTCCTAGGAGTTAATATGCTTGACACTGTTATTGATGATGCATGCATTGAGTTTGAACGTACAATGAATCCATTAACTAATGATTCCTTGGAGAAAGTATTCGTTGCTAATGTTTCAGGTGAACTACTGCGAACGTCATCATGGAACTAGAAGGTAGTCGAGTTACCTCGCCACAACGTGGCTATGAGCCAAACGTCCCCTAGGAGCTGAAGGACCCACCTTAAGAACTAGGTTGTTTCTCTTCTTTCACTTACAATGTACTTTTGCATATTGATTGAAGAAGGAATGATATTGTAAAGCATGGGTATGTTGACTAAGTGGGGGGGGGGGAGGAACTTGATCAGTAGGAGTAGGTTTAGTTTTTTTAGTCAGATTTAGGTTCGGTTGTTTCAATAATTCATCTTTCCTTTGAATTCTGTATCTTAGTATATGCATGACACATCTTTTATGATAGACGAAATTGGTGTAGATGGTGCATTGTATTTTATTTTGTATTGGTAGACTTACTTATCAATTGAGGATTCGTTAGAATTTGTCACGCCTTTTCTTTTTGTGTTTTAGGAAATTATCGGCTTGGCATGGCACATTTCACCGCAGCGTGAATTAATTATTTCGCCAACGCGAGCTCGTCACTTGTTGCGAACCAATGCCTCTCAAGCAAATTTGTCGCGGCGTGAATCAAATTTTTCGCCGTAGCGGAAAATCATTTTCTGCGAAATTTCTCTTTTGCCTTTAATGTTCTTCTAACCTTTCTTCTGCCCCTTGTCTTTTTCGTCATTTCCCTTCCCCATCCTTCTAAACCTACCAACTCCTTCTTCTTCATCTCTTTCACTTCTATTTCCCCGCAGCCTATCCGAGTGGACTTGCAATATTCCCCTTCGTGCTTCGTGGCCTTCAGCAAGGTCTTATACGTTGATTATTTTCGCATCGTCCTAACCCTTCTTTTTAAGTTTTATCTTCTTCATTTCATTTTCATTTACATAATTTTCTGTCAATTAGGGTTAGTTTGTCGTGGTGAAGAAACTTATTTCGCCGCAGCGTGGCAGATTGCAATATTCGCCGCGGCGAGTTTTTTTCTCTTTAGTGAATTTTTTTAATCCTTGTTTATTTTTTGTTTTCTGCAAGAAAATGCCTCGAACAAAAAATCCTTCCCATAACTCTCCCACTTCCTCATCCAACTTCTCCCTATCCTTCGCTTCATCCCAATCTTCCCATCCATCCCACCCCTCCGCTCATTCCCCCCTCCACCCAATTTCGGATATAACGACCTAGCTGAGAAAATCGACGCTAGGTCGTTTATTAAGGAATGCCCTTTTCTTTTGACCCCACACAATAATCCTTTCGTCTACCAACTTGTCCATTCCCAACTTACCGGCTTAGTGCAGCCTAGGGACCAAGGAAATGACAAATTTGTCCGTCATTTCTACAATCATATCTGCTTTCACAACACCTTGGAAATTAATTTCCAAAGTGTCACTGTCCCCACTGTTTTCACCACTGCCAACATTTGTGAATATTATAACCTTCCTCCAGTCCTCTGCTGCCACTACGAACAGTTAATCCATCACTATCCTTGGGACGATGTCCTTCGTACCATCAGTCCTGAGGATACCGAATGGTATCAACCTAGAATCTATCAGTGCTATCTTAAGCGTGCTGATCTTCGCCCTGAGGCCCGTCCTTGGCTCCATTTGGTTAGCAACAATATCCTTCCGACCACCCACCTCGCTTCTGTAACCAAACAGCAAGCTCTTTACCTCTATCTTCTCATGGTTGGCCGCCTGGTCGACATAGCTCATGCCATTACTTCCACCCTTTATGAATCCATCCTTACCGCCAAGCTCAGCAACTCTATAATCTTCCCCCACCTTATCACTGACCTCTTCCAGGCCCATCACATCCCGAATACAATAATGACAGTTATTTTGACCCGGTCTCCCTTTTCCATTACATCTGCCTTAAACAACCCCGCCTTCAACCTCCTCCCCGATCCCCTCCCTGTTCCACCCTACCTCCTGCTGCTATTCCCACCCCTGTTGTCACCCATTCTGAGGCTTTGCCTCACGATGACGTTCCTTCCACTCCAGCACCTGCTGAGCCCATTACATTGTAGGCACTCACACGCAAAGTGCATACTCTTCAGGAGACCCTTCTACGAGTGGTAGTTAGACAGGAGCAAGGTCGCCAGTATCGCCGACGCATGGATGTCCTAATTGCCACACATCTGCATTTTTTGCTTCCTTTTGAGGTAGATGATTCCCTCGACGGTGTAGGCACATCTGGGGCCGCCCCTTCTGATGTTGCGGATGATCATCCAATGGAATAGTTCAAGCATTTATTTCTTTATTTTTCTTTTTCTTTTTGTTGCATTTTTGTTTAAGTTTGTTAGTCGGATGCGTAGCTCATTTTCTAATGTCAAACTTGTTGCACCCATTCATATATAATTAATTTTCTCCTTCCACTTTGTCGTGCCTTCCCTCTTCACTTTATTGCTTTCTTTCTCTTACTTGTTCTTTTTCATTAAGGATAATGTTATGTTTAAGTGTGGGGGAGCTTTCTCACTTTGTTATTCTTGTTTGTGCTCCATTTCGGCCATTTACATGTTGCGTTAATCAATTATGCATAATGTTCATAATTGTTAAACTTGGTGATTGTGAAAATTAAGTTTCTACTGTTTTTCACCACGGCGTACTGTGCCTTCACCGTGGCCATATGTATGTTTTTTCCCTCGGCGAACTAACCTTTGCAGACACGATCTTATTTTAAGAAAAATTTTGCCTCAATTCAACAATTTTCCCATATTCGACTCTTATCACTCTTGTTTCTCAGAGAATTTATAAGTTTCAAAGTAATGCTTGAGTTTTTGAAAATACCTCCTATTCTTTAAACAATAGGTGGTTTTGGCTAATTTTAGTTTCGATGTTTTCAACATAAAGTAAGTGAAGGCATGCTGACAAAGTAACACTTTATGTTTTTAAGACTTGCGATTGTTCATTGAGATATTACCCTTGTTGGAAGGATATTTGGGCCTGAATTTTTCAATTTTTGTGTGCATCTATTTATTTCATATCTCTCTAGAACTTATTTCAATTCTTAATCAAAGCTTTATGAGCTAGAATTTTGATAATTTCAAAATCCTTTGACCCAAACATAATCCCATAAACACTTATCCATTGCTAACCCCTAGAGCGATAATTTATGAGCACATGCACACATCTTTATATGGTGTCAATAGGATATTTTACATTTTCTTCTAGTTATTTCAAGAAATGTTCAAAAAAAAGTGTTCTGAAAAAAGAGATAAAAAGAAAAAAGAAAAAAAAAAGAAAAAGCAACGAATATATTTATGTGTGTATGTGTTATATTTATGTTAAATAAAAAATAATAAAAATTATTATCATATGTGTCAATATTATTATGCTGTTGACATTTATTTCATAATTGTAGTCCATGTAGTCATACTTTTTCTTTCTTCATCCATTCCATCCATTTCATCTAGCCTTTCGTACATTACAACCTTGAAAAGTCCTCTTGATTTTTGAGATTATAGTTCTTGTAGTGGAGAAATAGGATTGTCACAAGCTTATAGTATAGAATGGACTAAGCAGATTTTAGAGTGAAAATATCCCTAAGCACAAGTGAGATGAGAGCAAACACCTTACCTTGAGTGAAATCTCTTTTGTTTAATCTCATGGATTAAATTCTTCAAGTGTTTATTTTCGTAACACTCTTTCAGTTTGCTTGGATTAATTTCTGAGAAAGTGATTTTTTCCAATTTCCTATTATTGTTTTAAGCATGGTCGGATTTTTTCTTTTGCACTTGTGTCTCTTTGACTCTTATAAATTTTATCCAGGAGTACAAAGGTCTAAGTATGGGGAAATTTGATTAAACTCAAGTTTATTATATAGATTGGCGACACTTTCATGGATTTTACTATACTTTTTGAATCCTAATTCTCAATTTTGTGCTTAAATTAATCCTTGAGTGTGTACTTTTATTTTATACAATTTGATAGTAAAAATTGTTACAAATTGGTATTAATTGCACTATTAATTTTTCTAAGAAAAATTGATAATGCAAATTGCTACTGGCATTGTAGGAATCTCAAGGAGAAGGGAGTCAAAAGATGTGCTGAAGTGAAGTCAACAAGAGCAAAGGCGCTATAAGACGTTCGCCGCGACGAAACACAAAGAATCCAGGCTAAACTTTCGGGAAAAGTTCACCGCAGCGAAGAATCTAGCAAAGAGCGAAAACCTTTTGGGAAAAGTACGTGCCACGGTGAACTGTCAAAAACTCAAACAATATTTGGGAAAATCTCCCACTGTTCGACCCAACCCATCGACCTTATACATAAAAACCTACTAAATTAGGTTACAAAGGGGAGACGACAGAAAACACAACTACAAGAGCCAAACACACACACCTCTCATCTCTCTCACTCTCGACCTTCATCCATCATTCCTTTCAATATTTCATCGTCACCTTCATCGTCTGTGTAACATCCCACCCCCTACTGGAAGGGTAAAATAGTAAATTTGGCATAGGATGAGATGGATCGGAATGACTTAGGACTGTTCATGCATAATAGGATTGGTACACAGTACCATTTGTGCACA
>JAOTAZ010071255.1:0-16192 GCA_025629785.1 Erythroxylum oxycarpum | reverse complement strand
CATGTCATGGATTTGCAGCTTTTAGACACCCGAGTTTTAAGATATTTTCTTGTTTCTTTCTATTTCTGTATTGTCATGCTTGGTGTGTACTAGATGAGTTTTATCTCTGATAAATAAAAGCTTGGGTTGTTCAAATAGAAGGTGTTTACACTGGCTGACGAGACATGACAGCTACTTGGTAGTTGAGGTGTTTTCAGTCAATAGTTGACTTGAAATATTCCCACCACTCAGAGGCACAAACTGTTGAAACTCATATATTATGCATACATTCATAATTAGGATGATCAAACAAAGATAATGTTAAGTATTAACTCTGCATACAAATCAGCCCTGAACAATCCACACTTCTAATCACCTTCAGGAAAGTATGTTATCTATGATCAACCTTTTTAAATATAGAAACAGAACAGACAAAATAGAGATATCTCGCTCCAACACAAGCTTTTGCTAGGTCCAATACACAATTTTACTCATAACGCACAGGCACTCGGGCCCTTAACAATGGTCACAGGGTAAGTTGCACTGGTCATAACATAATTGGTCACACTTCCCAGGAGCACCTTATCCTCAAACAAGCATTAAAGAAAAGAAGGACAAAAAAAATGAGGCACAAAGGTAAGATCGGTTTTCAATTTAATTATCTAAATTGTAAATGCAACCCAACAGCATACCTCTGGATGGTGCCAAGGCCTCTACTGCCCACGACCAAGCAATCAAACTTAAGATCATCAATTGCGTTGCATAATTTATCTCTAGCATCTCCCCAGTAGAGCTTAGCTATCACAGTCACCTGTATCATTAAGTCTATATTGTCAAAAATGTTACCAAAGTTGAATAGGCAAGAGATGAAGAGAGCAAAGTAGAGCAGAAAACAAGAGAGACGTCAGGTGAGAGAGAAAAGAAATAGGTAAGAGATGAAGAGAGCAAAGCAGAGCAGAAAACAAAAGAGAGACGTTCGTGAGGTGAGAGAGAAAAAGAGACAAAATATATTCTGTATATTTTTTAGTCTAATTTTTCCTTGTAATTCTCTAGTTTTTCTCAATAGTAAGATTATTCTATCCTTGCCTATGATTTTACCCTATTTTGGGGGAGAGAGGGAGTTCACGTAAAATTTGTGTGTTCATTACTATTCCTTTAGTCGTATTTAAGTGCGAACCTGCTTTAATCCTGTTAATTTTCACAACAAGTGGTATCAAAGCGAAGGGAGAAAATTACAACGAATTTTGGCCTAATCCGTTCGGAGTTTCGATGAGTACAGTGAAAGTTAGTGAATAATAACCACAAAAGGTGACAACTGTTCATACATTTATTTTGCATTAAATTATGCAGTTATTGTAATTCAAGTATACATAACCATTCATGTGTACGGAATTATTCATACATACGTATACAGTAGTACTATTCACATATGGATACTATTTATACCTATGGGTACTATTCATGTGAAATAGTGGGAGCTAAATTATGTTTGTGATAGAAGCAATGACAACAAAATTTGAGATTGAGAAGTTCAATGAGAGTAATTTCTCATTGTGAAAGTTGAAGATAAAGGCAATCTTGAGGAAAGATAATTGTCGGGCGGTCATTACTGAATGACTAGTTGGAGTCACAGATGAAAAATGGAGCAAGATGGATGGGAATGTTTTAGCCAATTTTCACCTAGCTTTAGCTGATGGAGTTTTATCCACCATAGAGAAAAGGAAAACTGCGAAGGAAATATGGGATCACCTTACAAAATTGTACTACGCGAAATCACTCCATAACAAAATTTTTCTAAAGAGAAAAGTATACACTTTACGCATGGCAAAATCCACTTTGGTGATGAAGCACTTAAATACTTTAAATAATCTATTTTTCTAACTCACATCATTGGGACACACATTAGAGATAAATGAACGTACGAAACTTCTACTCCAAACTTTACCAGATTCGTATGATCAACTCGTCATCAATTTAACAAATAACACAAGCACTCTAGTCTTCGACAATATTGCAGCTACTATTCTAGAAGAAGAGAGTCGACGCAAATGTAAGGAAGACAGGCTTGCAAACTCACAACAAGCGAAGGCCTTGGCGGTGAGGAGAGGAAGATCAATGGAACGTGGTCCAAGTGGGAGTCATAGTCATGATTGATCAAAATCCAAGAGTTAGAGAATTTCAAGTGTTACAATTGTGGAAAGAAAGGCTACCTGAAGAAGGATTGTTGGAATCTAAATAAGAAAAAATCTATTCCTCAAGAAAATGTGGCAAATACTTCAGATGATGGAGATGCAACGGTGTTGGCCCCTGAATTTTTTTTATTTTATTAAGCATGATTAAATGTTTTTGGGGTCTACATATGTTATAATACAACTTATCATTTAGCACAATTCCACTCCCTTTTAAATTCTTTGTGGATACACTCTGGTTGGGTCGGCCTAACCAGGCCCAAACATTGACGACCCAATAGTAGGAGTTTGTCTCCCATGCAAATACTAAGACTTACGTAGAGACCTAAACCTAGCCAGTATCCCCTATATAAGGTACTATTCAGCCATGATTCAGGTATGAGACTGAAACCTTAGTTCTTCCTGCTTTAAGCAACTCCAACCCTTACTAAAAAACTGATTTAAGCATCGGAGGGGCCTATCGCCAATCACCCCCGGTGTGCCTTTATTTGTTTTGCTGGTATTCAACAGCCAAGAACACACAAAGTTATGGATTCGAATAGCAACGTCCAGTCTCAACAGAATCTGGCTGAACCAAATTTACTATGAGCTTTCTTATTATACGGGAATATGTCAATTATGTTCTTATGAGAAGTTTAATTTTCAGTAAAATGATTAATATTCATTAGCTCGTTTGGCTTACCCCTATTTTTATGTTTTTAAATGAACCACCCCAGGTAAGCATACAAGTGCTACAGTAGTTGGGATCCCACCGTATAATTAGTTGTATGGTTGGATGCTACTATGCTTGTGTCATTTTTCTGTGTACATTTACGTAAAGAATGGATGTATATAAAGGCTTTAAATGAAATGCATGAATATATTTTATCTTTTTAAAGATTGCTGAGAATTATTTGTTTGTGGTTGCTTGTGAGTGGATTTAAAGTCCAAAATTCGTATTTGAGAAACTAGTGTGAATATAGAAGTGCTTTGAAATTTTATAGGGCTTTTGAAAATTTTGAGAATGTCAAAATGCAATCGTTGTGCTACTGAAATTTTTAATAAAATGATTTAGAAAAAATTTCCCACTATTTTCCCCGTCTTTAACTTTTAAAGTATGAAAGGTTTTTAATAGTTGAATGACCTAGCTTTATGGGAACCTTCTAGTTGAGTTAGGTATCGATTAGAGCTTTATCGTGGGGTCATCAGGAGGGCTCCACTCGGGTTTCGGAAGGGAAACTCCAAGATGTGTCCTTTCATATTTAGAATGAAATTCCAATCTAACGAATCCAATGCTTTATAGAAGCCTACTTTGATAGCACAATTATTACCAGAGTGCTACATATTATAGTTTTTGGTGATTCTACTTTGTCAACACAATTGATACTAAAGTGCTACATATTATAGTTTATAAAGTGTTTTTGGACCAACAACACATTATCCCCTATTGATATACCCTTAATAAAAGCTTCTTGAAAAGAGTTAACTAGTTGTGTAAGCATTGGTTTCAATCTTTTAGCTAATAATTTAGCAATTATATTTTATACTATATTGAGACAAGATATAGGTTGATAACACTTCAAGGAGTTAGGAGATTATACCTTAGGAATAAGGTATATAAATATCTTATTAAGCTCCTTTAATATGCTCACATTCATAGAACAATAAAACTACATCAATGATTAAGGTTCACATGAGAGGTCAAGTTTTGCGAAAGAAAAAGGTATTAAGGCTAAAGAATCAGTTGCTTATGATGATATCTACACTTTGATTGTAGATTTCAAAATATCGATAAAGAACGTAGATCAGTGTTAGTTTTAATTGCTCTGTCAAAGAAATTGATATCTTCCTTATGGAATTCGTCCATAAGGGTTAACAGAATGCCATTCCTAGCCCTTAAGGAGGATGTCTTCTTTATGTTTTTCATTGTTGGTAATGATCGATCGAAAAAATATTAATTTTATGTCCATCTCTCAACTGTAATGTCTTTGATCCTTGCTTTAATAAGGAAAGATTGATTCCATCCATTTGATTATAACAAAGTAGTGTTTGTTTCTCCTCTTCTTATAGAATTGCATTATATTCAAATTCATATAAAGAACTTTCAATGTGGTCTAATTTGTATTTAGCCTCTTTAATAACCTTTTTGGTATTTGAGCATATGCTGTTACAAAGAATTTTTAGCTCTTTTTAAGCCCTTGCAATTTTCTCATGCCAATGAAGATTTTGCTTCCACTTACTAAAGTGTTGACAACCTTAAAATTGCTTTATCAAACCCTTCAATGTTAATTAAGTAGTTGTTGAATCAAAATAAAAGGTTCCTTTTTATTAAATGAATATGTTTTACACCAAAAAAAGTGTATGGTTTGATAAAAAATATGATTAATGAAACCTTCTCTACTCTTTAGAAAAGCTTCCATTAATGCTCATTAAACATAGATTGGGTTAGTTTTTTCTTCATAGATCAATTGCCTTTTCATTTGTTGTTCCAAGTATAGAAGTCGCTCTCAATTCTCAAATCACTAACCTACAAGCAATTGGTACAATTTATGAGTTCATTACTATGAATCCTTAAGCTTAAATTCTATTTAATTTTTGTTAAGCAGATTATGCAATTAAAGTCTCCCATAATCATTTATGGTTCATTTATGTTCTCCCCAATCTCTTTGCGTTTGTTCAATAAGGAAACTCTTTGAAAGTTACAATTAAATGCATAAACGAAAGTTACATGGAACTTTACGTTCTAATTATTCATTTAAATAAGAAGAAGTATTAGTTATTCCTTTACAAATTTAAGTATAGTCTCTACTTGCAAGAATTAAAAGCTACTAAAGTCCTTTTATTGATGATAATGTTTGTTTGTAATGATAGACTAGCACCTATTCATAAATTTTATTTCTTTTCATTTGCTCTCCTTGATTTTGGTTTCAAAAAGAACTATTAGGAATGGTTTAGTATCATGAATATAGTCAAACATCATTTTCCATTTATTAGGCCTATTGACTCCTTTAGTGTTTTAAGCTAGGAAGTTCATTTAGGATAGGAAATTAATTCTTTCTTTTCCCTCTTATAGCTTCTTCTTGTGATTATTGGAAAACCATTATCAGCATAAGTACTATTGAAGGTTTTATTGATCTGGTTATTTAGTGTTCTTATTAGTAATTTTGTTGCATAAAGGTAACTTTATTTCTTAACAAGGATAAGTTTTAAGGCTCTTGAGATTTCATAATGGAGACTTTAGGATTATGGACAATTGCTTACCTAGTGTATATATCTTTAGGTATTTGAAGTTCAGCATTGATGTTTGTATCAATTATTAAAGTGTTGATAGGAAGATCCTCTAAGGATAATTACACTACCTTTTCATTGTAGTTAGCAATATTGATAGTTTCATAGTTGACATATTGAAGTGTCAGCTACTGATATTCAGTAATTTGGAATCATTTCCTTAGTAGCCTCTATACTGACTGTTGATTAAGTTGTTTAAACCTCCAATTGTAAGTAAGTAAAACATGGTCATCACAGAAATTGTTAGCCTCATTAAGTATTAGTAAAGGAATGCTTTTTGGTAGCTCCTTATTGATATCTATTAAAATACAAACCTAGGTATAAATAATTCCTTGCATTGTAGCTATTGCTTCATCTATACACAAAGGTTTTCCCATTTAACTTGCCAAATAACTCAAGCCTCTTGTTATCCAATATTTAAGGGGAATGTTATGGATATTCAGTGAGCAAGGAATTTGTTTCTACCTTAAATCATATAGTTAAATCCCAAGTTTCCAAAATTGTAAAAATAAAGGCTTGAAATTATAATTCTATGGGCTATCATTTAATACCTTTTAAGTTTGTTTGTAAATTTGTAAACTTGTTATGCCTTATCTTTTTTTAGGTCTTTCATTTGAATGAATTTAAAGTTTATGAAAATTTGATCTACCACTTTCATTATAACAATAGGAACAGTATAAAGATATTTTCTTCCATATTAATTACAGCAATAGAGTCCGTATATAATATAAACTATTGATCCATTTTCCTCCATACAGATCATTACATTTCAATTATTATCGTATCTTAAACAAACATAAACCAATAATAGATCTAGACATTAATTGGACAATAACATCAAGCTTTAAATTCAATTAATTTGTTTCTTTACTTCCTAATCCTCAATTGTAATCAGCATCATGTTCTTCTCACTTAAACTATTGATAACATCAACACTTCTTGGTGTAGATTTCTTATCATATTATCTAAAAAAAGTCGGCATTCCTTACCATAACATTAAGATAGTTAAAGATTTACAATAATTGGAATAATTCATTAAATTGTGGCATTTTCAATTCATATTACCCTATATTTTGGATACCCAAAAAATCTCTTTTGAATGTTCTTCTTTGTCAACAGTTCAAGTTGTCCTTAATGAAGCTTCTATTCCATAATGGCAAAAAGTATGAAAATACTTTTACATGCTTGCTATTGAATTTGTGGAAGAATCTTCAACAATGATTCCTACAAAATAAATTACAGAATTTAATAAACCTTAAATGCCAATATGAGATTTTTAAGTATAAATACAATTGCTTTAAACCTCTCAAACTAGCTCACCATGAGCAAAAACTAAATGGAAGGTATCGTGTCTAATTTTGGCGCTCCCTATGATTTTTAAAGATTGAAGGAGATGGAATGAACCAAAACAGAACACCAAATGGGACAAAAAAAGGGAGATATTAGGAAATTTATTCCTCCTTCATCTGATATAATGTCATTTTTCATTTAATGAAAAATGATGTCATGTCTTACGTAGCATATATACGAGCCATCTTATATCCAACGTGGCCTCGTTAACCTTCCCAAATGGAATAAACAAAAGGTTAATGGACAATAATTTTTAAAATTATTAAAAACTATTTTTTAATTCTAATGACTAAAATAATAATTAGTTAAACTAAACATAACTAATTTCAAGTCAATGCCTTCTTACTTTATTATTGATGTTTTCTTTATTTATTTATTTTTTTATCAAATACCAAATATATTAGGTAAACGATACTTTAATTATACACTCTTTTTCTAATTTATATGTTAAATATAACTAAAAAACTATGATAGATATACCTCAAACAACAATATTAATCATAATTAGAGTTTAAACAACATTGATATTATAATAACTAATTATAAGCTTCAATATTTAGTTTAAGTATGATTACATCTTAAATTGTAACTTCTTTTAGTCGCATGTTCTTCACATTTGTTGAATTATATATATTTAGATATAAAAATTAATTTAAATAAACTAACCTAAACTTGATTTGGTCCAATTATTTACGTAGAGGAGTTAATGTGCTCCTCAATTCATTTTTTTGAATCAGATAGATATATCTATATCAAAAATTCATAATATTATTAAGGGAAATTAAATTTAAAAAATAAAAGATAATGTGATTGGAAAACTTTTGGTACATTATTTTTTTATTATAAACTGAACACAATTTTTTATTTGATGATATATCAATGACAACGACCTCTAGTTTTTCCATATACATATTGATACTACTTTTTATTATAAGCTCACTTTTTTATTAAAAAAATTGAAATAGTATGATGCTAAAACTATGGCAATATACAAAAGAGAGTAAAAACCAAGTCACCCCCTAACTACTTACAGTAACCTACACGCCTCCACACAGAGGATCAACTAGGGACTATCCAAAACCAGAAAGAAAAACCAAAAGGTGTATCCTATCTATGATCAGATATGCCATCTCGCTCGCATACTCGGGGTCAGTTGATGCTTCTCGCTTCTTGCCACTATGCCCGCTCGAATTTCATTCAAGATTTTATCCGCTAACTGATATTTTTTGGTTGCTTCATGCTTGTACACTCTGGTATTCCTTTTTTTTTCCATAGTTGATAGATGGATTGAGTGCATGTGTTTTTAAACAAGATGACATTGGCCTTACTGTTTTGAGTACGATTGACATACCATTGCAGTGTTCCTTGCCAGTCAAATAGTGATGTCTCGACTCCCACCATATGTTGGATCCTACCCCAAACCACTTTGGAGTACTCCCACGTAAAGAATAAGTGATTACAATCTTCATCTGCTGCTTGACATAGCACACATTCCTTATCCACCTGATTAAACCATTTGCACTTCGTTCGCAGTCTGTTTATAATAGCCAACCAAGCGATAAGGGATGCTTTTGGGCTCAAGAATTGCTTCCAAATAAGAAGAAACCAAGATACTTTGCTGGTGTCAGGGCAGAAAATCTGACAACAAGTGGCATTAGTAAACCCTCCACTCGGATTAAGTGTCCAGCATATAGTATCAGGTAGTGTTCTATCCCCAATGTGAGGAAGATGAGCCATCAGTAAATTAGCCCCCCTGAAATTGTTTCTCCATTCTCTATCAGATATGAGTTCAGATACCTTTGCTTCCAATGGTAACCAATTTTGAAGATGGGTTGTAATTGGACTTTAGGTAAGGAAGCTTACCTCACACTAGTTGTCCAGCCAAAACCAAGTTTCACGACCTCCATTGACGCAGTGTTTGATGAAAGGGTAGAGAAGATGCCTTAATTTCAACAACTCATTAAAGAACCAAGAGAAATGGATAGAATTATCTACTTATCAAAAATTTCAATGCTGGATATAAACCTGTCGGATCCACTTTGTCCATAAGGCTTCTTTGTCTGTGATTAAGCGCCATAGTTTCTTGCTAATTAAGACTCGTTGTATAGCTAATGTGGAATGGATACAGAGACCTCCTACCATCTTTGGCTTAGTAATATCACTCATTTAACCTTTGCATCACCCTCCGTATCACACTTCCTAGCCCACAAAAAGATTTTTAGCAATCTGTCGATCTCCTTTATTAGTTTTCTGGGTAAGACTGTATGCGCTAGCTAATGTATACGCAAGCTACTAAGCACCGACACAATTAAGGTGAGTCTCCCCTATAGGACAAGAATCGCTTTTGCCATGATAGTACTCTTGATTTTATCCTTTCCAGTATATGAAGGCATTCATTATACTTCAACTTACAAGGAGATAACATCACGCCTAAGTACTGCAGGTAAAGTGGCTGAAGGGTAAGCCTAGTAGCCTGCTGGAATTCCCTTATTTGTTGTACATCCGCTGAAAGGACTAGGGTATGTTTGGATGTGGGGGGAGGGATGGAAGGGAGTGGAATGGAATGGCCCAAATGACTCAGGCCATTGTTTGTGAGTCAATTTTAAAACAGGATGGAATGGCAATTGATGGCTTTGGAAGCCATCCTTTGCCATCCAAAATCTAATATTTTGTGACCCCCAATTTGGGGGGTCAAGGATGGAATGGCATGGCTTGCCTTCCAAGCCCTTATTTAATGACAAAAATACCCTCAATTGATTAATAAAATTGCAACCCTAGTTCAACAAATACCTACGTCCATTGTGTTTCCCCTTCAACTGGCTTCTTCCATTGACGAACGTTTTCCTCCACAACTACTAGGGTCATCCGCCTTCGTTCCATCAGGTAAGATAACTATGCAAGATGATTGTTTGTGACTTCGTTTCATCAAGTCCTATTTGTGTAAGATGATTGTGCAAGATTGTTTGTGTCTTCGATTCCATCAGGTCCTGTTTGTGTAAGATGATTGTGCATGTTATCTTTTCCTCATTATAGCGCTGTTACTGAGATTGCTAATTTGATGAGACTTCAAAGAATTAATTAGAATGGGGTAGCTTCTCGTTCTTAATTGTCGTCTTTTTGGTTGTATAAAGACAAAGGAGGAAAATCACGGGTCAACACTATATTAACCAGCTGTTCTTCTCCTTTTTCAACTTTACTTCAAGCAAAATTGTACGGAAATAATAATACCAAATCTGATGTTTTATTCAAATTGTGGAATAGCAAATCAAGGTTACTAAAGACTCTAGTTTCAACTTTAAAAGTGAATGGGTATTTCCAGGACACGAGTTTGTAAGGTGATTCCTTTTAACTTCAAGCACTGGAGGAACATCAACGTTTTTTAGGTTAAGCTTGACTATTTATTTGACTGGTATTTGAGTTGGATAGTAGATAAAAGCTTGTTTGAAGAACAAGTTGAAACAAGTTGACTATTTATTTGACCGGTATTGAAGTAGCTAGACAGAGCATATGATGGCAACATTAGTGGATAGACACGTAGATATTTTTTCTTCAGGAATAAGTGTACAGAAAGTATAGAGTAAGAGCTGAAAGCATAATTTGTAGAATATAATTCATACCTTTGATGTTTCGTAGTCATGCATACCTTTGATGTTTCGTAGTCATGCATTTTTCACTGGAGTTGAAATAATAGTTAAATCAATGAATAAAATGATCTTGCAATCCTGCAAATTGGCCAACTAAATAGCCAAAAACAAGAAGCCAAATTCAATCTGTTATAAAGGCTTGAGTAAAGCCAAATTCTCCTATTCCTACAGCAATTTTTCATGTATCTTCCAATTATAAAACATAAATTTCTATATACAACAGGGATCTGATGCCATCCCATTTTGTCATGGCAATGACATCAGTTGACCAGTAGGGTACACCAAGGCTGCTGCAGTAGTGTTATACTTGTGGATGCTAATTTAACTCTTCTTCCTGAACCCAGATCAACCTCTTGTACCTATCTAATCTAATCTATGATATATGCACATTAAGTACCAGCTCAACAACACCAGCCTCAATGCACGGATTCATCCAATTTAAAAAGTTGCACATTTTTCAACTGATCCTTTCCCCTTGATCAATTAAAGTGCCGACTTCGTCACCACACAACGCCCTAGAGATGTTCCCAGGCTCTAGCAGATTAAAGACTACAACTGCAGGCAGAAACCAGACTATATATCAATTTCGGAGACTCATGGTCAGAAGTATGGAAAGCGAACAAAACATAGTAACAGTGTGAAAAACCAGGAATTCCATTCTCTTCACAGCAGGTAATCGCCATCATGTCCACTGATGTAAAGCCCCTAGAAGCTAGCTCTCTGAAGGATATGTGGTCCAGTATTATATTGCTAGCTTCAAGGTTGTTGCTTTGTACATAACAACAAGCAAAAGCAGGTGGTATCAAGAAATTACAGGAAGAACTCTTTTTAAAAGCACTGGGCGAAGAAAATCCTGTTAAAAATATGATTATGTGTCCTTGTTAAACTCAATTGTGAAATATGCACAAGGCAATCCTTTAGCTTTGAAGGTTTTAGGTTCCAGCCTAATTGGGAAAATTCATAATAAGTGGAGAAGTGCATTGAATCAATTGTCAAAAGTTTCCAGTAAGGATATCCAACAAGTGCTGCAAATTAGTTACAATGGCTTAATTAGGGTGGAGAAGGACGTCTATCTTGACATTGCATGTTTCTTCAAATCTGAAAGTACAAATGTGGTGAAGAAAGTACTTCAAATGACAGGGATACTGGTTCTGCATCACTGTAAGAATCTGTTTACTTATCCTATGACCCACTGTTTTTATTCCGGTGAAGAAGCACCGTAATCACCTTGTCCTATAAGGCCAGGAACCAAACTATTTGCTAGTATTAACCTCCCTCCCGTGATTGTACTCACAATCAGTAATCACTCTTACCAAGAAAGACAGTGGTCTGGCCTAGACAACTTGCCTTGCCTTTTGTAAAATGAAGTCTTGAGAGAACAATAATTTTAAGGCCAACAACTATTGAATTTGAAAGCAATCTAAGTTGGGTTACAACTTACAAGTGGGGTTAGTAGCTGTCAGTCTCGCTGAAAAGGTAAATTCGACGTGGCCGAATAGTCCTAGTTCCTACCAAAAGGAAATTACCTGGTGAAGAAAGAGGTCTGGGTCTCACCAAAACCGCGTGAGAAATTTAAGAGTTGGACCCCGCTCCACTGATCAGTGAACATCATCATCCGGAAATTCAGCCAGTGCTGGCTGAAAGTCCAAGACAAAGAGGAAAGACGAGGTAGAGAAAGAAAATGGCATGCAATTCACAGAAGCTTCACAGTCAACAAAAAAAAGGTGAGATAGTAATTAGAGAAAGAAAATGGCTTGTAATTGTCAGCTACTTTTCGAAGAAAATTCCCGGAAGCTTCACAGTAAACCAAAAAAAAAGCTTTCTTAAGACATCTTCGATAATGCATATAAGCTTATGAACGGCCATTTTATATTATTAGATATCTTCCACCCCCTTCGTTCTGCAATAATGGCTTCTTCTTCTTCTTCTGCCACTCATCCATTGAAGTACGATGTCTTCTTGAACTTCAGGGGTGAAGACACTCGTCGCAATTTCACCAGCCATCTCTATGCTGCTTTGGCCCAAAAGGATCTCGAAACCTTCTTTGACGACGAGGAACTCAAAAGAGGAGAAGAAATTGCTCGGTCACTTCCCCAAGCAATCCAAAATTCTACTGTTGCTGTCCTTGTTTTCTCAAAAGACTATGCATCTTCCAGGTGGTGCCTTGATGAGCTTGTAGAGATCATCGAATGTCATCAAAACCATGGACAGATTGTCATACCTGTCTTTTACGAGGTAGATCCATCCCATTTAAGAAAACAGTCTCATGATGTTGCTGCAGCTTTTGGTAAACACGAGCAAAATCCCAAGAACGCAGGCAAGATTTCTAGGTGGAGGGATGCCTTCACCACAGCTGCCAGTCTATGCGGGCTTAATTCTAAGGAGTTCAGGTATGTTTTAGGTTGTATGGTCAATCCAAGTAAACGGTTCTTTTGCTTTTCATTCATTTAAATTGTGTTTCACAATTTATAGGAATGATCATATGCTTATTAACAAAATCGTTGAAGACATTTTAGAAAAACTGAACCAATCGATAAAATGTTATGATTTTGAGCACTTGGTTGGAATGGAGTCGCGCATTGAGGAAATAAAAGAAGTATTTACTATTAACCCAATGGAGATTCGTATTCTTGGAATTTTGGGGATGCGTGGTGTAGGTAAAACTACTACGGCTGAAGTAATATATCGTAAGATATCTCATCAATTCCAAAGTTGTTGCTTTCTACACAACGTGAGACAAAATTCAAAAGATGGTGGCATCAAGAAGTTACAGGAAGAACTCATTTCAAAGGCACTAGGTGAAGAAAATCTTGTAAAAAATATGTTTAGTGGAGGACTTGGACCATTTCTTAAAAAAACACTTGGTCGCAAGAAGATGTTAATTGTTCTTGACGATGTGAATGATCTACTACAATTAGAGTCTTTAATTGGAAATCCATGTTGGTTCGGTTCAGGAAGCATGATTCTCATCACTAGTAGAGATAAACAAGTATTTGCAGGGAGAGTTGATTTTATATATGAAATTAAACCATTAAATCATGTTGAAGCCCTCCAACTTTTCAGTAGGAGTGCCTTCAAGCAAAAATATCCAAGAGATGACTATGTGTCCTGGTCAAACTCGATTGTGGAATATGCACAAGGCAATTCTTTGGCTTTGAAGGTTTTAGGGTCTGCACTAATTGGGAAAAAGCAAAATGAGTGGAGAAGTGCATTGAATCAGTTGTCAAAAGTTCCAAATAAGGATGTCCAACAAGTGCTGCAAATTAGTTACAATGGCTTAAGTAGGGTGGAGAAGGATGTCTTTCTTGACATTGCATGTTTCTTCAAATCTAACAGAACAAATGTTGTGAAGAAAGTGCTTAAAAGTTGTGATTTCGATGTAGATATTATAATTAGTGTTCTCGAAGACAAATGCCTTGTAGACGCTTCCAAAAGCGATATGTTAGAGATGCATGATTTGTTACAAGAGATGGGCAACGAAATTGTTCGTTAAGAAGCTAGATATCCGAATCAACGTAGTAGATTATGGGATCCTGAAGATATTTATGAAGTATTTGTAGGGAATAAGGTAAGATATTTAAAATTTATTTTCTATTATTAATAGTTTTTTATAATTCATGATTTATTGAGAGAAATTTTACTGTCATAACAATTTGTGTATATATTTCGAGTGTCTTTTGTTAGGAGGTTGAAGCTGTGGAAAGCATTATTTTCGACTCATCAAAGATAAGAGAGATGAATTTAAATCCACAAGTATTCATGAAGATGCCTAACCTTAAATTTTTAAGTTTCCATGGAGAAAGTAATCTACATCTCTCTCAAGGTCTAGATTATCTTCCTAATACACTAAGATATCTTAGGTGAGATAAGTATCTCCTAAAATATTTTCCACCTAATTTTCAACCAAAGAATCTTGTGGTGCTTAATATATCCTACAGCAACTGGAACAGAATCAAGGTACGAACAGTATATACTAAACAATTTAATTTACTATAATAGAAGTTGAAAGTAATACTTGATTGGATTAATTATTTTTTTTTGTTATTTTGTTAAATATAGGAAGACTCAGCGGTGTATCAACATACATATGGAATGATGAGTATGATTGTTAACGGTTTTTGGAGACTGGCCAAGTTAACTTCCCTAAGTTTAGTAAATAACAAAAACATAACTCATTTTCCCAATAGTAGAAGTGGATTTCTGGAAGCTCTTGAAGTTCTCTATCTTTCGAGTTGCTCAAATTTGAATACATTTCCAGAAATTTCAAGCAACATAAAGATTCTATCCTTAAGTCAGACTGCTATAAAATAGGTACCTTTGTGATCAGTTGAACTCCTAAGCAAATTAGAGTATTTAGGGATGGAAGATTGTAGAGAGCTTGAAAGCCGTCCAAACAACTTTTTTAGCAAGTTAACATCCCTTGACAGTCTTTATCTGAGTGGAAGCCCACGCTTTAAGGCGCTTCCTGAAATTTTGGGGCCTGTGGATAATCTGAAGAGTCTTGGCTTAAGTCAGACAGCCATAGAGAAGTTGCCATCGTCTATTGGCAATCTCAAAGGGCTTAAGCTTTTAGGGATGGATGATTGCTGGAAGTTTGCTTTCTACCCAAAAAGTTTCGAAAATTGTTTTTTAGAAAAAGACCACCATAGATTGGGTTCGTCGTTGGAAGGCATGTCCTCGTTACAAGATTTATATCTCTCCAACTATAATTTGAGGGAATTGCCTGGAGAATTGAGCTTTCTATCTTCTGCTGAATCTCTACATTTAAGTCAAAATGATTTTGAGAGAATCCCTTCTACCATCAAACAACTTTCACAATTAAAATATCTTTTTATAGACAACTGCAAAAGGCTTTTATCCTTACCAGAACTTCCATCAAGTGTCTCCCAATTATCAGCCCAAGTTTGTAGATCGCTAAAACAAATATGGACCCTTAAACAACTACCCCTTGACTCACAAATAGATCAAGCATTGGTTGGGAGAAGATTCCGTTTTTGGAATTGCTTTAAGTTGGATGAAGATGAATGCCAGGCAGTAGTAAATGCACTATTGAGGAATTATAAAAGAACTCAAATGCAGAAATCATTGGTATGTAACTCTGTCTTTGTCTTTCTTTATCTGGTCCTTATAATCATTAATTTGAGTTGTAAATTTGTGTTGTAGGGATTATTTTGAAATGATGTATCTAGGAAGTAGAATACCAGAGTGGGTCAAGTATCAAAATATTGGTGATTCCATTCGAATCCACCTTCCTTCTCGTTGGCTTAATCACTCTTTTATGGGATTTGCTTTCTATCTGTGCCATGATAATGCGGAGTATGATGGTGGAGGAATTTGCGATCTTATATATGATTGCTATTTTGAAGACGGTCACCATTTCTCCTCCTTATTTACAATATATACTCCACCTCACAGAGCAGATAAAGAACATATGTTAGTCTTTATCAGTGAAAAGCTTCGTACATGGATATGTAGACATGTTACCTTTGAAGAGGATGTAGCCTTTTTTAAGTTCAGCTTGTCTAACTATATAATCAAAAAGTGTGGGATCATACCACTTTACACCCAAGAAGATCAGGATGAATTATGTCACACATTCAGCTTTCCTACTCTAGTGTCCACGGTGAAGATAGAAGAAGTTGAATGAAACGAAGAGTTCACTGCTTCAAAGAACAGAGGAGACTTTGTAGATGGCTTCACATGTATGTATGTATTTTCTTTCTAACATTCTTTTCGTGTCATTAGTTCCAACTTAAGTAGAAG
>JAOTAZ010071184.1:0-16248 GCA_025629785.1 Erythroxylum oxycarpum | reverse complement strand
GTTTGACACGGGAGTATGTCTACTGTAGGCAAGTGAAGGATAGAGGTCGGGATCAGTTCGCGTCTGCATTAGTGTCTTATCGAATTGTATTCTGCAATCATTTTACAACAATGCTTTGTATGTATAATGAGCCCATTGTGGTTTTATTGTTTTTATACATTGACTGATTGCAATTATTATTGGATGACTGTAATAACTGACAATGGTTAATTGTGAACATGGGCTCAAGTTACTTACTGTTTATGCGGCGCTAATGAATGGTTAAAAAAAAGAGACAAGAAAATGTTTTACTAAGTTGTAACCGACTGATGTAGTACGCCACCCTCGCGGGACACAGACTCGGATATTGCCAATGATATCGGGTTCGGGTCACTCAGGAGTGGGGTGTTACACAACATCAATCTTCCATTGACTTTTTCAAAGATTTTGACATGTTAAATTCAACTTGCTCATCACTAATTCTCAAAACAAGTTTTCCTTTATGCACATCAACTAATGCCCTACAAATATTCAGAAAGGTCCTACCTAAAATCAATGGACAATTTCTATCAGCTTTAAAATCTAACACAATAAAATCAACCGGAATGATAAAGTTATCCACTTTTACTAACACATCTTTTATAACTACAAATAGCTTCTTGATGGATTGATTCGCAAGCTAAATGAGCATGGATGTTAGCTTGACATCTAATAATCCTAATTTCTTAAAAATAGACAAAGGCATCAAGTTAATACTCGCACCTAAATCACATAAGCATTTGGAAAATTCAAAGTCACCAACAACACATGAAATAGTAAAACTCCATGGATCTTGTAGTTTTGAAGGCATTGTGTTTGAGATTATTGAACTATAATTCTTCGCCAAGGTTACCGTTTGATTTTCCTCCTAAGTGTATTTATGTATGAGTATTTCCTTAAGAAACTTTGCAAACTTAGCTATGCATTCTAAGGCTTCCACCAATGATGAGTTAATCTGAAGCTTATTTAATTTCTCAAAAAACTTGGAAAAATGAGTGTCAACCTAATGTTGTCTCACCCTTTGTGGATATGGAAGTTTAGGTTTGAAGGGTGGTGGTGGTACATATGGCTTCCCTTATACTTTTTCTTCTTCTATCTCCTTACCTTTCTCCTTTGTTTATCTCTCCTTTTGCACACTTGGCTCCTCCAGTTTCTTTCCACTTTGAAGTGTGATTGCCTTGAGTTTTTCCTTTGGGTTAGCTTTAGTGTTGCTTGATAGGCTACTAACATTTCTAGAAGATAAAGCAGTAGCAAGTTAACCTACCTGAACCTCTAAGTTTTGGATGGAGGAATCATGGTTCTTCAAGATTTGGTCAAATTTGGCGTACTGGCTTGTAAACATCCATTTCTGATTCTTTTCTTACCTTCTTTGACTTTCCTATTGGCTTGAGAATTTGGACCCCAATACATCCATTAACTTGTCCATTTTTCTCTCTAAAGAGCCAAGACGGTCTTGCTGAAATTTGGGCAGTCCCTGTGGTTTCGCTTGTCCACTTGCATTGTTAATACTCTAAGAAAAATTTGTGTCGTTTTTCACCCCGAATTATAAGTGTTAGAGTATGGATTGTTACATCGATGTGGTTGGCCTAAGTAATTTACCTATTCTATGCTACTAGCTCCTAAAAAGAAGCATTATGCTGTGCAATAGTTGTCCTACCCATATAACTCACATTAGACTTGCATGGCTTTGACTGTGGATGAAGAAACTCCTTACATATTGTTCAACTGCTTAGTGAGGGCAGTAATTTGAGCTTGCAAGGTTGTGACAGAATCAATTGGAATCATGCCTTTTTGTTCCTTTATGCCTTGCCTACTCCTTTTGTTTGACCATATGCAACTATTACTTGCCAACTCCTCCAAAAGATCACGAGTTGCCTCAATGGTTTTCCTCATCAATGACCCTCTAGGAGCTGCATCTATTATCTATCCCTTTTGTATTCTGATTCACGCCATTATAGAATGTCTGGAGTAAGAACTCCCTTGGAAGGTTGTAATGTGAGTAGCTTCTTCGCAAGTCTTTGAACCTCTCCCAAGCTTCAAATAATGACTCCCCATCATTTTACTAAAAGTTTGTAATTTCCTTGAGGATCTGCATAGTCTTTGTTAATAGGAAGTACTTAGCAAGGAAAGCTTAGGCTACTTGCTCCCATGTAGTAATCTGAGATGCATTAAGTGAGTTGTACCATGCCTTGGCTCAATCTCTCAAAGTGAATGGAAATCATTTGAGCCTCATAGCATCATCAAACATCCCTTGGAATCTAAAGGTGTTGCATATCTTCGAAAAGTTTGCTAAGTAGGCATTGGGATCTTTAGTTGATAACCCATAGAATTGAACATTGTTCTAGAGTATGTTTAAGAGTGCCAGCTTGATTTCAAAATTTTTTGTTGTGACTGTAGGCCTTGCAACTCCTTATGGATTAAAACTGTGCCTCATAAAATCCATCAATGTTCTCTCAACCCCTCCTTGTTCTCCTTCTTTTGCCATATTTGTTTGAAGATTTTCTTAGCACTTTGCTCTCCTTAACCTCTTCTCTTGTCTTATAATATCAAAAAATTATTCTTAAAAAGCTTCGTCGAACCTTCTAGTGCTCCTTGTGTTCATGCACCTGTAAATAGAAAACAAAAAGTATCAAACACTCTCAAATCAAAGTTACCTAAACTAAACAATATACTAAACAAACAATCACCGGCAACGGCGCTAAAAACTTTTTGATTGCGAAACCAATTCACTAGTTTTACGCTCAAAACCACAAGTATATGGAGCGTAACTTGTAGTAAAGAATAAATATTGATCCTTCAGAGATTGTGTTTAGATGCTACTTAATTCAGGCTGTTTTGTTTGAGAACCAATTTTAACAAATATAAACTAAAAAATTAAACTAAATCAAACAACTAACAATGAACAAGTGATAAAGCAAAAGTACAGAAACTTGGAATTCAAGATTTAACAACTAAAGATCACTTTTCCCTATCTTATCTCCCTCCAACCTTGTTAACTGAATTGTGCCTCACCTAAGATGTCCTAATGTATTAACTACTCTCTCTCAAGGTGAAATTAATTGTCCCTAGCCAAATTAAATGAAAATGATTAAGCAATCTCTTAATCTACATAATCAATCCACTAATTCAACTAGTTATGAAGTTATCTTATAGGTAATAAAGTAATTAGCCAAGATCTCTCTCTAACTAACCAATTAACTTGATGAATGTAGGTTTATAGAGTGCCAATTCTCATTGTATATCCCTACACAATTTACCCAGCTCAATTTGACAATATATTGCAAGGTATAAGCTCAACATTCATTAAAAGCATCATTCATTCAAATCAACAAAGTAGGAGTTCAATAAGTAGTTCAAAAGTAATCTTTAAAAATAACTCAGCAACTCATAATGCCATTAACATCCCTAGCAACCAAAAAAAGATTCTATAAGAGAAAAACGAAATAAGAACTAGATAAAGCAAGCTCCTCCTCTTCTTTGCCCAAATATGGAAAATCTAGAGTTGGTGTGCTCTTTGCCCAATTTGGAATGGTAATCTTAATTCTCTACCTCTCTCTAGGCTCTAAATCTGTTTTTAGCTCAAGGAGGTAAGTTCTCACGACACCCCCTTTGGCTCTATATCTGTTAGAAAAGAAACCTTAGTATCTGGTTACAGAAGCAGCTGACCCTTCTAGGCATACCTATTTACCCACGACTAGGACGTGACAATTTTAAAACAAAACATTTTAGATTCCAAAATCACATGCTAAAGATGTAGTGCGTAACATATGTCTTTAATCCATTTTGCTCAAATTTAACATATTATTTCATATACAACAACTTAACATACCTTATGAACATAAACATTTGCAATAATGTACCAATAAATACATTATGTATTTACACAATACATATAATTACACAAATTTCCAATTCACAAACAATCATATTCAATTCACATCACATAAATCCTTTGAAACACATTTATGTTCATAAGGATACATTTATCCTTGAACACACCATACATTTCAACATTAGACACATTATTTACTAAATACACATTTCTTAAATAATTACCTCAATTAACAATCCATAACTAAATTAAATTTTACTCAATTAATCTAACCTCAATTTAAGTTCATTTCACACCTTAAACAAGTTCAATTAAATCCCAATGTACCAAACAAAATGACCTAACCTTATATAGTTCAAAAATTGCATAAAACTAAGTTTTTCACCTTCATAAACATTTCCCATGACCATGGGAATGTGACTTATAAACGCCACGATCGTGGGATGAATGAACCGAAGGTTCACTCACTTATAACCTTCAGTTTGTTTCCAAAACTTAACTTCTTCACTTCCATTAGACACAACTTCACCAAAGTCCATCAATTTCACTTCAATTTTAGCTTATTCATGCTTCAATACCTCATCAAATTCATGTCCAAAGCAATTCAAAAATCATTCATTAAGCATCTCACAATCTATGATCTTTCAGGTATCAACATCCACAGCAAAAGCTATCAAACAAGTATTATGCTCCAGACCTCAAATCATCATCAATTCAATACATATTCTATTCAATTCAAGGATCAAATAATTCATATTATAGCATACTATCAAGTTCCTTACCTTCTTAACTTCAAATTTTAACTTCACAGAACCAGCTAATCTAGCCCTTCCAAGCAATCAACAGACATCTAAGATCAAAGGTGTAAATTTCAACACTAACAAGACAATAACACAGAATCTAGCAGGACCTACTTCTTGATGCAGTAACTTACAAAGATTCCAAGTGAAGATGATCCAAAATCAAGAAAAATTCTAGAAGTTAAGAGGGAGTTAGAGGTTTCGATGGATATGAGCAAAGTGTAGAGAGAGAAGGTTGCAGAAACTTCAAAGGTGAAGATGATTCATCACTTACCTATCTCTTTGAATGCAAGGTGTCTTGGTTTGCAATGGCCACATGTCAAACATGAAAGTGTGATACTTTCCCTTCGTTAAAGCAACCTACATGTCTTCATATGTGGCAGCCAAATGCCACAATTCAATTAGGCCACTTGTCACTCAACCAATGTTGTCAAATGTTAATGCATTAGCTATGTCAAATGTCACTAACTCATAGGCTTAGTCATTTTAATTTTCCATATGCCAACTTGACTTGCCACTTGACAATTTTCCTAGTCCAAATGTACATTTAAATACCTCAATCCTCTAGTGTTATCAATTAATTCCAAATCACTAAATATAATCTATTAGACTAAAATTCTAGACGTATGAAATTCACATTCAAATCATAGCACAATTTTAACACCTTTAACACGTGTACTTTCATGAACATGTAACATTTCAACTAAGGTATAATTTGGGGACTCACAAAAAGGTGCAAACGTAGAAGCAAGAAAAATGTCTGTAAAGCACACGCTATGTGAACAGCTGCCCCAGCTGATAAACAATAGTCTTACTACATTTTACTACATTAATTTTCGAATATGGGAAAAATAAAACCATTGAGATATAATCAGGTTAGATCACTTATTGCCCACCTTTTAAGGAACACCAAGAGAAGATCCTTATAAGCATTTGAAGGAATTTGATGTTGTTTATATAGGGATAAAGCTTACAAATGTTAGTTAAGGGCAAATCAAGTTAAGGGCCTTTTCATTCTCCCTCAAGGATGATGCTTATGACTGATTGTACAACTTGCAAATTGGGAGTGTCAATATATGGGCCCAAATGAAAAAGTTACTTTTGAAGAAGTTGTTCCCACCCTCTAAGGCTGTCAACATTAGAAAAGAAATTTATGGTATCTAGCAACATAATGGCATGTTAGTATATGAGTATTGGGAGAAATTTAAGAAGCTTTATGCAAGCTACCCTCATCACCAAATTAACGATTACCTCTTGATTCAATATTTCTATGAATGCCATTTATCGACTAACAAAAGCATGATAGATGTTACAAGTGATGGAGCTCTAATTTTAAGAAAACACCAATAACTATAAGGTATTTGATAGCAAATATGGCCTCTAACATTAACAATTTGGATTTCCTTCTATCCATACCTTAAGGAGTGTAAATAAGGTAAATGTATCATCATTGGAGAATAGATTAAAGGATTTGACATCTTTGGTGCTACAACCTGTAGGAGTAATAAAGGAAGAGGTTTAGGCTTATGAAATTTTTTCAATGGTTGGTCATCCCATTGATACATTCCTACCTTCCAAGAAGATTATATGGAACAAACCAATGTTATATATGGTCTTCTTGGACAACCCTAAGGGAAGTATAACTTACTTCCAAATACTTATAATCTGATTGGCTCAACCATCCAAATTTGTCTTATAGGAACTCTTAAAAATAATAAACAGCCCCAAATTTTTAATATTACAAATGACTATATGTTCCTAGACAACAACTGCTACAAAAATATAAAGTTAACACTTCTTTGAAGAACATCGTTAAGTCTTTGGCTATTATCACTTTGCAATTCAACAAGATAATTAAGTTAGCATCCAAAAACTTGAAAATCAAGTGAGATAAATGGTAATAACTATTAACTATTTAGAGGCATAAAATTTTAAATAGCTTTCTTCTCAAAAGGAGGTGAATCCTAAGCAAAATGCTAAGGCTATAATTGTTAAGTCAAGAAGACTTCACTTCTATTAATTTTGATGAAAATCAAATAATAATAATCTTATAAGTGTATGTGCTATTTTGATAAGTTTGTTAAGTGTGCAGAAAAATGTAAATGACACGAAGTCAAACCCAAAAGATACACGTCATCGCTAAAAGATACACGTGAAACCAGAAGAAGCGTGACAACTGAGTAAGTAACACCAGAAGAAGCGTGACAATAGACGAAGAGACACCAGAAGAAGTATAGTACCAGAAGATAGAAAAGGAAACTATTCTAGAACGTCAAGCAGTTAGTTAGTTAGAGTTAGTTACAGAACTTAACTAATAACGGTTTCTAGAAGATTCAGGAAGCAGTTTCTCAATAAGACAGTTGAAGACTTAGGCTATAAATATCAGTTTGAGTCATAAACAAAATAATTTTTTTTTTTACAAAAGATAAAATCTGATTGTACAACACTTAGAGAAACTATGTACTCATGTGCAAAAGAAAAAGAGCGAATACAACTGTAACGAGAAGCTCAAGCAACATTTTTTTGAAAGAAAGAAAGGCTAGAGCCTGGAGAGGCTAAGAAAGCAGATAAGAATACTTTGTTAGAGAGACCTGAAGAGGCTCTACAAGTGTAGAAAGAATAATTGTAAAGTTGAAGAGTATAGTGAAATCTCAGACAAACACTAAGGACTGGACGTAGCCCAAAGTTAAGGGTGAACTAGTATAAAATCACGATATCTATTCTCTAACCCTTATCTTTTAATTTTCTTGTTATTACAAGAGTAGAAAATAATTTTATGATTACATTACTCATTGACTTAAGTGAATTGTTTGTCATCATTTAAATTTACCAAGAAATCCAAGAAATTTTTAAAGATTAATATTTGTGAAGAGTTTACACAATTCAACCCCTTTTTGTGTATTCTATATACTTTACGTGATTTCTAAATTAACAAATGAGTTACTTCAGTTGATATCAGAGCTTGGTTTCTAAGAAAAACCTTTACAAAGTGAGGACAAAGATCCATGGCTGAATTACATGTTTTTATAGTTGAAGGTGCCTCGGTCACAAGACCTCTTGGATTCAATGGTGATGATTATCATTATTAGAAGGATAGGATGCGACTCTTTACAGAATACACACATATTAATCATTAGAAAATAATTGAGAATGGTCCATATACACCAACAGATGACGAAGGGAACAGTATCTCTTGTGACCAATGGACAGTCGATCAGAAAGTTCGGATTCAGTTAAACTCAAAGGCCAAATTCATTTTAAGTTATGCCCTAAGTAAAAGTGAATACAATAAGATTCATATATGTGAATCTGTAAAAAAAATATGGAACACATTAACCATTGCACATGAAGGCACAAATTAGGTAAAAGAGTCTAAGATTAGCATTCTTGTTCATCAGTATGAGCTGTTTAAGATGAAAGAGGATAAGTCTATTGATCAGATGTTTGGACGATTCCAAACAATTATTAATGGACTTAAAGCTTTGCGGAGAATCTACGATAATAAAGATCATGTCAGAAAGAATCTCAGAAGTCTTCAAAAAAGATGGGCACCCAAAGTAACGCCAATACAAGAGGCCAAGGATTTAAGTAAGCTGAAGCTAGACAAATTGCTTGGTTTACTAAAAATACATGAAGTAGAGCTTGATGCAGAAGATAAACCCAGAAGAGATGAATCTATTGTATTAAAGGTTGGTCAGAAGAATTAGAAGAATCAGAAAATAGAAGCACATCTTCAAAAACATTAAAGAGTGAAGAAATCAAGAATGATGATGCCAGTGAATCTGTTCAAGATTCAAGTGAAGATGATCATGAACTATCCTTCATTTCAAGAAAGATTAGGAGAATGTGGGAAAAGAAATCAAGGGGAAATAAAGACTTTTCTTTTAAGAAGAATAGCAAAGATGATTCAAAGAATGGGAAAATTTCTATCATCTACTATAAGTGCAATAAACCAGGACATTACAAGTCTGAATGCTCGTTGATCAAAAGAAAACAGAAGAAAAGTAAAGAAAACAAAAAGAGCATGATGGCAACTTAGGAAGATCTAGATTCATCTGAATCGGACATCAACTCAGAAACATCAAAAAAAGCAAATATATAATTGGTAGCTGAGACGGAATGTGATGATGAGCTAATTTCTAACTTTAATGATCTTTCGGATGCCTATTTATAATTGTTAGAAGATTCACATGCTATATTAAAACAATATAGGATATTGAAAAAGAAATTTGCTGAAAGTTTGAAGAACACAAAAGCTTTATAAAAAAACGTCTACCTTAAGAAACAAGTAGACAATATGAGAAAGAAAGTAACTGCAGAGAAATCTGTGGAAATTAATCAACTGAAACAAAGGATTAACAGTCTCTCAGCAGATTTATCAACTTTTACTGAAAGTACAAAAAAGATGAATGATATGATTGGAAGATATAGACATCCAAATGATAAGAGTGGTTTAGGTTTTGATAATAGTAATGTTTGTCATAATAAGAGTTTTGTTCCTAATAGAAAGAAAAAGAAACAATATTCTTATTATTCGATGAAAAATTGTAAGGTTAACTCCAAATGACCCAAGAAAATATGGGTACCTAAGAAGGATATAATATATACTGCAGATCTCCCTTCTTGGAAAAAGCAACCAATACTAATGATATTTGGACAGTGCTGCTCGCAACATAAGATGGGAAGAAGGTCTATATTCCTAAACCTCCAACATAAACAAGGAGGATCAGTAACTTTTGGAGATAACCAGTAGCGCAAAATAGTTGGAATCAGCAAAATTGGTTAATTGGCTACTGTGATGCTGATTATGCTGGAGATAGAATTGATAGAAAGAGTACAAGTGGAGGTTGTCACTTTCTTGGTCATAATTTAATTTTTTGGTCAAGCAAGAGGAAAAGTTCAATTGCTCTATCTACTGTAGAAGCTGAATACATGTCAGTTGCAAGATGTTGTTCACAGTCGTTATTGGATCTTTGTCCTCACTTTGTAACAATGTTTCAGTTAGAAGATTATTCTATCCTAGAAGATCAGATTCCAATCTTTTGTGACAACACAAGTGTTATTAATCTCTCAAAGAATCCAATACAACACTCAAGGGCAAAGCATATTGAAGTTAGACATCATTTTATACAAGACTATGTACAGAGAGGGATCATCAATCTACAATTTGTTGCGACAAATCAACAATGGGCGGATATACTCACTAAACCAGATAGATTTAAGGAAATCAGATGAAACTTGAATATGGTAATGCTAAATGGCCATTCATTTGACACGTCATAAAATAGATGATTCGTACAAGAAGAAGATGAAAAGTTGTAAGTTTTCAAGTAAATAGTAACGGTAAGTTACAAACGGTAACTTTTCAAGAGTATGTATAAGAAGGAAATATTCTCAAGATTCTAAAATACCTTATGCTCTAGAATTTTCTTGAAAAACCATGAAACCAACTTGTTCAGTGCTCTCAACAAAGACGGCTCAATACTCTATTATAAACTTCAAGTTCTTCTCATTTCATATTCTTATCTTTAGATACTAACCTCGCTACGTTAAGCGAAATACATTTGTGTGTTTAGTGTTTATTTGTTACAGATAAAAAAATGGAGAAATCTCTTATCTATGGGAAACACGTTGATTTCAATTCCTTGAAGAAAAATCATATGGACATTGATCCAGAAATTGAAGCAGTTGGCTGGAAAAATTTCTTCAACATTCGTGAGGCCGTCTATTTGAATGAAATATATGATTTCTAGAAGAATGCAAAGGTGGTGGAGAACACCTTATTATCAATGGTAGATAGGTTGTCGGTAATAATCACACAAGTCTCTATTGAGAAGGCTATTGGGTATCTAAGTGTTAGGGCAAAGCTATTTAACAAGACAAAATGGATTGTTCAAGGTTGTGTAAACAAAGCTTACATCAATTGACAACTATATAGATGTTGTAATCCAGGAGTTAAGAAGGCTTCAACCCTCATTCCTAATGCTAGGGTTCTCCATTCACTTCTTATCCACTGTATTCTACCAAGAGCAGGCTCAAAGGACTCGTTGACAATGAATGATGAACATTGTTTGTTTTATCTACTTACTCACCAACCTATTAATCTTCTGTTATTGATTTTGAAGAACATGATAAAGTCTAAGGGAGATTATTATGGCACTTTACCTTATGGTATGCTATTGACAAGATTCTTTAGAGAATCTGGAATCCTACTTGATAGAGGAAACAGACCCAAGATGAAAATTAAGAGTGTTATTAATGTTGCTACTATTCACAGAATGGGAATCAAGTTTAAAGTTGAAGTGGATATAGGTTCTCCACTTAAAGCAAAGTTTAAGAGGCAGCTTATAGTAAGACGAAGAATAAGTGAACATGTTCCGTGTAAAATACAAACAAAACCTCATTCGATAGGAAGAATATCAGCAGAAGAAAAGGTTTAACAATCATCTGATGTGCCGATACAAGTTAAGAAGATTCTATAGAGGGAGGAAAGCAAGGTTCAACAATCATCTGATGTGTCGATACAAGTTAAGAAGATTCTATAGAGGGAGGAAAGCAAGGTTCAACAATACACTCATCAAGTGTCTTTGAAGAGGAAGGCTAAGACGCTCCAATCAAAAAGGCCCAAACAGTCAGGAAGGTCACCAAGATTATTGACCTTACGACAACAAGCACAGAAGAAGTAAAAAGTTCTGATTCATGGTGGAGATTCTGAGAAGCAAAAGCAACGGCAGCAGGCTACCAAATTAATTATCTCTATCCTGTAAAGTCAATCAGCACAATCATCTGGAGAGACAGAGTGTTGGCCCCTGATTTTTTTTGAATTTATAAGCATGATTAGATTAATTTTGAGGTCTTGCTAGATTAGTCGTGTTGGAATTGATTAGCATGTTAATGTGAGTAAGATAATATGACATGGGCTAAGGGCTTTGAACTATTAAAGTAATGGGAGAGTGAAAGTCCAATTTTGGCAAGTCGTGTAAGTTAAAAAACCCTAAGACATTAAAATCAGGGTAAAAGGGACTTTATGCAATCATTAATGGTATAAAAGACAAGAAAATCGGGTGTCTTGCATTTGGAAGATAGAGAAAATGAAATTAAAGAAAGAAGGGAGAGAGTTTCGTGAGTTTAGGAATGGAAAGAAGAGCAAGTTAGGTTTTAATTTTTCTTAACCTTCAAGTGGGATTTTGAGAGTGATCAAGAAGGGAAAAAGGAAGAGGAAGATTAGAGCTTCCATTAGAGCCAAGAAAATCATTGTTTGGTGAATATTTAATGTAAGTGGATTTTAATATTTTGGAGTTTTGAAAGGTTTTTGGTTCAAAGTCTTCATAAAAGTTGTAGATCTTGAATTCCTCTTTCAAACTATCCAAAGAACACCTTAATCTGATATCTATAGGAAAAGTTATGGCAATTTTCACAACCTTGTATCATCTGATGATGTCACTTCGTCTTATAATGATGTCATATCGTCTGCTCCATTTTCTACCCTTCAGACGATAGTATTTGTCTTCAAGTCTTCATGAGAGTTATAGATCGTAAAGTCCTCTTTCAAAACTTCTAAACAGGAACTCAATCTGACATCTATAGCAAAAGTTATGGCAATTACGCCAAGGTAGGTACAAATTGATTCATAGTATAAACATGTTCGGTTCTTTCGGGTATAACTTCCTCATCCGACCTCCAAATGAAGTTATTCTTGAAGCAACGGATTCCTAACATCTTTTAGAGTGACTCCATGAAAATTTTTATCTTTTGGATTGGTTTTGAGAAAGTTTGCATTAGAGTAAGTGAAAGGTCAGTTGGGAGAGCAGGATTGGGGTATGAACGACCTTTAGCTTTTTAAGTTTATCTTGAGCTGTAAAACTCTGATTGAGATGATTCTTGTCTCAAAACAAACTAAAGACTTAGAGTTATGATTTTTTGATGAAGTCAAGTTGAAATTTTGGTGTTTGACTGGTATGGGCACACTACCCTTGGAAAATGTTGGTTATGACCCCACAGGGTAATAAGCTCAAGGTTTAGGACTCCAGATGTTGGGTCCCAAAAACGGGGTTCAACATAACTCACTTACTGTTGACCTAGATAGTCTAATTTATCAACTTGCAAAAAGTTGGTAAAGAACAAATATAATTATCTCCTTTTTGTGTTTAAGTTGAGAAGTTCCCTAACTTGGAAGATTACTCCGAGATACACTCTCCCCACATCTTTGGCTTCATCCTTAAAAGTTTTAGCATTTTGTTTAGTCCATATATAGTAAACAGTAGTAGAAAGCAGGAGTGAGAAATGATTTATGGTCGAGAACCTAGAAATGGAAACAATTATAAACCAAGAAAGAATAGCTGAAAATGAGTGAGGCAATGGTCCCAAATAGTTTTTGAGAATGTACATTCAAAAAATAAGTGCTCAATAGATTCATTAGCTGATAGGCACAAAGAATAGTGGTTAGAAGTGTGTAGGTATGTCAGTTTGTCTCTAGTTTGCAAATTTTGCTAGAAGGCAAGCCATAAGATAATTAAGCACTGAGGGCTACTATGTTTAGACCATACCAGCTTGTGCTAAGGAACATCTCATAAGGGGGTCGCAAGAATTTATTGGCTGAAACATTGGTATACTTTTTAGTGGGACAAGCTATCCATTCCAGACTATCTAGTAGGGAGTTATTTGGGAGATACCGAGGTGATTCAAGGTTCCTTATGAGGCCTATGGATACCTCATTCAACCTCCATTCATCATACCTCATTCAACCTCCATTCATCATTACGGATGACTTCAAAAACTCGTGCTATTAACGGAAGCTCTGAGCCATTGATCACTCTCAATGTAGAAGAGGTCCTCGGAATTCCTCTCGGGTGCCAAGGATCCTACCAAAAAAGAGTAGATATACTGTTTCCAATCTTAAATCTGAATTGGTGCCAAAGTTTGTCCCTTATAAACAATATCTTTCTCCAACTCCAAAAACTATTATAATTAGGTTGAGCACTCCAAAAAAATGTCCTTCGCAAAATGATTGTATGTACCTACTTAACCTACAAGGCTTCCCTATCTTCAAACAAAATTCAAATCTGTTTGCCTAATAGGACTTGATTCCATGTAGTCAAATGTTTTACTCCGAGGCCCCCTTCCCTTCTTAATCTGCAAATGTCACTCCACTTTACCTTACCCTAAGAATTTGAATCTGACTTCCTTACTCGTAAGAAATTCCTAAGCTTGGCCTCAATGTCCTTAAGAATGGAAGAGGGAAGAATGAAATGTGATGACCAGTAGACATGGAAGGAAGATAGGATGGAAATAACCAATTGGAGTCTTCCCGCATAAGAAAGACTCTTATGGGTCCATCTATTGATCCTATTGTCAATTCTGTCTAAAAGAGAAGCACAATCCCTCTTAGTTAGTTAACCTGTAATGAGAGGAACCCCTAAATCGTAAGGGACATCGAGCTAAAAACTTCATAGACAAGATCAATCAAACCATAACAATAACTAGGCATAATCAATTATCCTTAAAAAATTGAAAACAAAGCAATAGGCTGTAAAGGCAAGGCATAATCTTCTCATAATCAAAAATGGTAAACTCGATTAAAGATCATTCTTAAGTGAAATAAGGCAATGGAACAGTCTCAGCAATTCTAATAGCAAAATGCGAATGAGAATTAGATGAAAAACAAGTATAAAGGTAAACAAAATAATCATAGTTATTTATATAGTCAAAATGCTGAAATCTTTTTAATAGATTCTAAACCCATGTGAAGAAAATGATAATAAATACCATAAACCACAAAACATCATAAGTAAAACCAATGGCAAAAATGATGGCAAAGAAAGAGGGATAACTGAGAAACTAAAAATCATTCTAGAGCTTCACTAGCATCCTGTTTTTGTTAGGAGATAAGAGAAAAACTGACAAGTAAATCCACTAATCACAAATAAGGATTTACAAGATTTGATCTTTCACCCCGCAACAACAAGTTGTCATACAAAGGTTGAAGATTGAAATCAAAGTTTATGTGTAAATCAACAAACTAACGACCCAATCCCAAAATCAAACAAATAAGGGTGAGAATCAAAAGAAACTTGCTCTCTCTCTATTCCTTTTGGTGTTTTTGCACCTCCTAATGACCAAACCTAATTCTTCTCCTCTTTTATATTCTGAATTAGGTTTTTTACGACACACACAGTGAAATCCACGACTTGGTAAAATTGGTTCACTTAAATTAATCTTGAACAAAAATAAAAACAAATGCAATCCTAAACATTCTATCTCGATTTGTTGAGTGAAGGCTTTAAAGAAAATCACAAAATTAAACTAACAAGTTAATCGATTCATTCAGAAAATTAAACGAATAGATTAATCGAAGTGAGAAACTCTGGATAATTAATTTTCACTAATTTAATCTTCTATTCATGACTAAGGGAAAATGATTGCATAATTGTCTTGCTAAAATTACCAATTGGGTTTTGGATGACAATAACTTTTTTTGGTGGGTATTGGCGAATACTAATGGGCACTATGTAACATCCCGGTACCAGTGGGAAGGGTAAAATAGGAAATATGGGTGAACAGTGAGAGCTTAGTAATGCAATTGCATGTTCATGCATTATGTGACATACTTATAGTGTGAAAAATGAATTGTTTGCACATGAAATTATTTGTACATACATACATTGACTTTCTCGGTATATTTGGTTCTACTTGTGAGTGAATATTTTGAGAATTATGGATTATTGATTTTGAAAATATATTTGGAGAGTGCCATTATTGATTTGATAATATTGGAGAATTTTAGGAATTTTTCTGAAATTTTTCGGGGATAAATCCCGGACTAGGAAAAATGTCGAGTGGTAGACCAACCGATAACCGGTATTAGAATTTAGTGCCTATGGTATTGAATTATGTACATATGGTTATAGGAGGTCTTGACAAGTGGAATTTATTGGAAATTGGGTTTAGAATTGATTATTTGAAAAGGATTTAATGGGAGCTTGACTCATGGCATTAGCATAGCCATGTATTAGTTTTAATTAACCCTCATTTGTCTTTTATTGAAGCTCTCTTTGGTTAATTCATGACACCCTCTCTTTCAAAACCAATTAGAGTTTTGTTTTGGTGATTTTCCACTTCTCTTCTTCGTGCACCATCTTCTTTCTCCTTCTTCATGAATTGTGATTACTTGAAGCCTAACTATTATCATCTCCTTGCTTCTTGGTCATCTTGCTCTCTTCTTTTTGCTCACCATACAAACCTACCTATCTACCCCTTTGGATGTTGATGATCATTGGTGAGGGTAGAAACTAGGGCTTGGTGGATTTCTTGAAGAACTTGAAGATTAGTGGCTAAATCAAGTAAGTGTTGTGTTCTATGTCATGTATTTGCTTACTTGAAGTTAGTATGATGATGATTTGATGATTGAGTTGGAAGTGTGAAAAGCTTGTATATGTGTTTTACTTGATACCCATAGAAGTGTTCATGTTGTGTGTTAAGAGTGTATGTTGAGTCTAAATTCATGGAAGTGTGTTGAGAAAATTAGAGAATTGTGAATGAAGTGTGAAAGTAGGGATTTGAATGAATATATTGATATATGCCCTGTTTTGTTTTGATTGT
>JAOTAZ010071166.1:0-16252 GCA_025629785.1 Erythroxylum oxycarpum | reverse complement strand
AGTTCGCAAAACTCACCCAAAATTTGCAAATATTTTTCAGGACTCTGAAGAATACCCCGTCCGGCGAACGGGAGTATGCCTACTGCCTGCTAAAGAAGGTTAGAGGTCGGGATCAGTTGTGTCTGTCTATTGTATTGGTTTATTGTGTCCGTCTTTTGTATTGGATTACTGTTATCTCAAGTTGTATTTTTGTAAATTCTGAAAATGATGTTTTGTATCAATGTTGGGCCCAATTGGCCATTGGAAACCGTACATTGTACTGACTGCTTTATTACTGAGTTTTCCGCCTATGCATGTACCGTTTCCAAAAACAAATATTTATCGACCGATATACCTATGATAATGTCGATCGCTTTACAAACTTCAATGAAATTTGTAACGACCGTAACCGAGTGATTGCTCTAGCACGCCGCTTCCGCGGGCACAAGCTCGGATATCACACTTGATATCGGGTTCGGTCTTGCGGGAGCGGGGTGCTACAGTGCACTTTTTGGATCACTCGCTGCGGCGAAATAATTAATTTACACCGCGGCGAGATTTTCTTTCATGGTGTGCCGCGACGGGATAATTAGCTTACGCCGTGGTGAGCTTTCTTCATAGTGCGTCACGGCGGACGTTTTGGAGCTCACGTCCTCATGTTGACTCCTTAGGCTCCTACAATAAAAAATAGCAATTTGCAGTATCAATTGTCCTTAGAAAAATTTATAATGCAATCAATGTCAATTTGTAACAATCTTTACTATCAAATTGCATAAAATATAAGCACACACTCAAGGACTAATTTAAGCATAAAATCAAGAATTAATAGTCAAAAAGTATATTAAAAACTATGAAAGTGTCGCCAATTTATATAATAAACTTGGGCTTAATCAAATTCCCTTACGCTTAGATCTTTGTACTCCTGGAAAAAATTTAAAAGAGTCAAAAAGATACAAATGTAAAAGAAAAATCCCACCATGCTTAAAACAATAACAAGAAATTGGCAAAAATCACTTTCTCAGAAATCAATCAAAGCAGACTGAAAAAGTGCTAAGAAAATAAGCACTAAAAGAATTTAATCCAAGAGATTGGACAAAAGAGATGTCACTCAAGGTAAAGTGTTTGCTCTCATCTCACTTGTATTTAGGAATATTTTCACTCTAAATCTGCTTAATCCATTCTCTACCATAAGCTTGTGATAGTCCTATTTCTCCACTACAAGAACCATAATATTAAAAATCAAGAGGACTTTTTAGGGTTGTAATGTACAGAAGGCTAGATGAAATGAATGGAATGAATAAAGAAAGAAATAGTATGAATATATGCGTAACAATTATGAAATGGATGTCAACATTTAAACAAATATTGAGACACCTTTTTTTATTTAATATTTTAACACATACATATGTATATAATTGAAACTGTTTGTAGTATTGTTTTTCTTTCTTTTCTTTTTCTTTTTTACTTTTTATATTCCTTTTTGGAACACACAATTTTTTTTGACTAGGAGAAAATATAAATTAAACTATTGACATCATATAAGGATGCGTGCATGTGTTCATAAATAATGGCTCAAGGGGCTAGCAAAGGATAAGTGTTTGTGGGACTGTGTTTGGGTAAAAGGGTATAGAAAGAATGCTTCTATCATATCAACTAAATTCTAGTTCATAAAGCTTTGGTTAAGAATTGAAACAAGTTCTAGAGAGATAGGAAATAAGCAGATACACATAAAGATTGAAGAAAAACCAAGCCTAAGTATCCTTCCAACAAGGGTAATATCTCAATGAACAATCTTAAGTCTCAAAAACTTAAAGTGCTACTTTGCTAACATGCCTTCATTTACTTTGTGTTGAAAACATCGAAAGTAAAATTAGCCAATACCGACTATCATTAAAAGAATGGGAGGTATTTTCATAAACTCAAGTACCCATTTCAAACTTATAAAGTCTTTAGAAAACAAAAGTTACAAAAGCCTATTGTGGAAAATGTTTGAATATAGTAAAAGAGTTCGACAAAAATCATTGTTGCAAAAGGGTAACGTCGCGGCATACTGTAGTGTGCGCGTTGCGACGTGCACGTTAAATTGATCAGCCTCACTGCGATGTGAGGTTGCTCGTCGCGGCAAGGGACAGCATAATGACAGAGATAATTTTTCCAAGTTTGAAATCGTAAAACATAATGCAAGATTGGCTAACACAATCATAAACAAGATGTCAAACAGGCATGCAACAAGAAAAATAAACAGGGAAATATCTCCCCCACAATTAAAAAACACATTGTCCTCAATGTTGAAAAAGAAAAGATAAAGCATAAGGGAAGAAAGCACAAAGGACAACTTAACAAAACAAAAGGAGGGCAAGAGACAGACGTGCAGACGTCCATTAATTAACTCGTCGCGACATGCAGACGGATATCTAGACTTTAAATGAAAAATTCTCACTGTTTTGAGCCGACCTGACCCTTCCTTTAAAAACTTTCCAAATTAGGTTAAGAAGGAGGCTGGTTACCAACAAAAAGAAGAGAACACACACATATACATTCGGCAGCCACAGAGACGTTCGATACCCTACCACTATCACTTCCATCTCCGATCACCATCCACTACCTTCGACCACATCATTGTCACCTCCACCGTCGATCTCTGTCATTATGGGCAGCGTTGAAACTTCAACAGTAGCAAGGATTTCTGGAATTATGCACGGCTAAGGGTTTTGACCTCTTGAAAATGTAGCAATGGCTTGAGTTCACCTGGGCTTCAAAGGGGAGTATTATGATATTGTCAACGTTTAATTATATTTTTTGTAAATTGTTGAGTTAGGGTTTACGGTAGTATAGTTAGATTAACATGGTTGGAGTTTAATCATGTGTTGAACAATATTTGTGATATGAAACTTGTTATATGTAGAACTTGATGCTTAATATATGAAATCTCATATGTCATTTGTTGATTGTATTGATCTTCTTTGTCTGCCTAGTTGTGTTAGATATAGAGATTTTGCATAAGCTAAATGACCAATTGCGTTAACTTGTTCATTTCACACACTAAGATGCTTTCAATAAGGTTTTAAGAAATGGAGTTCATTAATTAAAACCTTGGACATAAAGAGTCCTTTAAGGTTGATCATTCGGAAACTTAGTGGATTTCACTACTGGGAAAAAAATTGTTTTCAACAATGATAACCTAATCTTGTTTTCAAGAGGATTTCCTATCATTTGATAATTACTTAAATTTTCGGTTTCGATTTCCCAAAAATTGAAAAAAAAAATTTTATACAATTCTTTTAAATTTTAGTTTAACTACCTTAATTTTGATCAATGATCCCAAAATCCCTTTTTTTATCAACTTGAATTGCATTTTTGACTAATAGGTTAGCTTAAACCTTTTTCGTCGGTTCTGATTAAGTGAGACGACTCGAGGTTGCACCCTATACTGCAATCCTTGGTATTTATTATTTTTGATTTCGTTCCCAAGGGTTGATCTTAGATCAAAACGACAGAGCCGCGATCAAAATGACTCCGTTGCCGGGCAACCAAGAAATTGGTTATACATAGGTTAGCCAAAGTCAACTTAATTCGTCGTTGATAATAGGAACCTTTGCTTTTGCATAGTATTTTTTATAGTATAGATTTTGACTTTCTTTTGCATAAGCATACATTAGAAACATACACAGGCAAACTTTCATACTTTGACTTTTCACACTTAGCAATTTTCCACACATTCATACATACATTCATACTCTCATACACTCGCATCCGTCACATTTCACTTTTTTCTTGATTTTGTGTGATTCTGAGTCAATTTTGCTACAACTTCTTTTTTTGTCTCTATGAATTGTTCTTATGCATGCCCAGAATACTTAGACTTTAGGAAGCTTAGGATAGAAAGGCAAAGAACAAGAGAAAAGTAGGATCGTTGAATGAGAAGAAGAAGAAAATATGGCTGACCCTAATTTTTTGCCAAATCTTAACTTTCCTGCTAACCAACCTAGGAATGGAGGTTATGGACTAAATGGTGAGCAAGAGAGAGTAGACGAGAATAACGAAAATCAAAGACGTAGGACTATTAAGGAAGCAACAACTTCTAATGTTAATTATGACCCATTTATTGCTGCTTGCCCTAATTTTGATATGAATTTTGAAGTTAAAGGGTTGCTAATTAATTCCCTTCCAAAATTTCATGGTTTCGTAGGAGAAGATCCTTATATGCACGTACAATCACTGTCGATGATTTGTCAAAGTATGAAACCGGTAGGAGCAAGATTGGGCCAAGTTCTCTGAAAGTTATTTCATCTATCTTTGGAAGGAAAGGCATGGGCGTGGTACATGAGCCTCCCGAGGCATGTAGCGAACACATATCATAGCTAGGCTAATTTAAGGAAGGCCTTCCTAAAGAAATATTTCCCCGCCTCAAGGACATCTTTAATGAGGAAGGAAATATACTCAGCAAAACAAGACTATGATAAGTCTTTGTATGACTATTGGAACCGTTTTCAAGACCTGCTCTCGAAGTGCCCCCATCATCAAATTTCAGATGAATAGTTGGTGCAGTATTTCTATGATGGATTGAAGAGCCAAGAGAAAGGAATGTTGGATGCAACATCTGTAGGGTCCCTAATAGACCTTACAACATCGGAGGCATGGGATCTAATAAAAAAAAATGACTCTCAACAATCAACATTACAGTGTGCGGGATTCTAGAGGAGTGCATGAACTGGGAGCTTTAACAGCTCACGCAAAAAGAATGAAGAGTCCGGAAACAAAGGTGGATTCCTTAGAAAACAGAATAACTTCGCAGCGTCTTTCATTACCGCTCCAAGTTGTGAAACTTGTAGGTCGGTGATGCACATCTCGAGTGTTTGCCTTGGAAGATATGAAGAAGTGTCGGCATTGTATCCAGGAAGGCAAAATCCAACGTGGGATCTGTACTCCAACACATACAATGAAGGATGGAAAGCACACCCGAATTTTAGTTGGAGGAATGATGAGAGCAGAGTACCAAATCGATTCCAACAAGGGAGTGGAGCTGGACCTTGAAATAACCAATTTCTCGATCAACAAGCTCTGACAGTGCTTGCAAAAGAGATTACAAACCAGTTGCTATATAGCATGATGACTCTAATGAAGGAAGAGAGGAATTCCACTGCCAACCAGTTTAATGCAATCGCAAACCTGATTCAACAAAATTCTTCTAAAACTACTACTAGATTCAATGCCTTTGAGAAGAGAATGGAACAATGGCAGACCAATGTGGAGAACATCAACACCTATGTCACTCAATTATCAACCAACATGAGTAAGAATCAAGCAAGGAGCAGCGGAACGATTCCTTCCAATATTGTGATGAATCTGAAGAGTCTGAAAGCAATCGCTTTGCGAAACGACAAGTAGGTGAGAGTTAAAACTCAGGAAGAAGAAGCATGCAGTGAAGAACTTGAGGTCGAAGAAACACCTTAATTTAAGAAGACGACAAAGAGATCAGAGAGTGTAAGAGAAGAAAAATTGTTAAAAGAACAGAAGTCAACAACAAGGGAGAAAGGAACTACTCGAAGAAGTTCAGAGGGTAAAACCGAGAATGAGCAGTCAAGCGAACACGAAGCAACAGGTAAGGAGGTAAATCTTTGAGACCTTCCTTTCCCAAATTCATATTTAATGAGTAAAAAAATGAATGAACTCAAGCATGAAAAGGACATAATTGATTTATTTGGAAACGTTGAGATAAATGTTTCTTTACTGGACTTAGTCAAACGAGTACCACCCTATGCTAAATACCTAAAATATTTATGCACTAACAAAAGGAAGTTTAGGCCGAATGAGAGAGTCCAAGTGAGTTCAAAAGTGTCAGCACTGTTTAAACCCCAAATCCCAGTTAAGTGTCAAGACCCCGGATCTTTCACCATTCCTTGCGTCATAGGAAAGGTAACAATAGGAAGAATGTTGTTAGATCTAGGGGCAGCTATAAATGTGATGCCCAAGTCTGTCTATGAAGCCCTAGGGGTAAAAGTCTGAAACCTACGTCTGTAGTTTTAAAATTAGCTGACAGATCTTTCAGGCATCCAGTGGGCATAATCAATGACATCCTTGTCCAGGTAAAGGGTTTAGTGTTTCCTAATGATTTTTATGTGCTTGATATGTCTACTGAAGTTGTGCAGGATACCTCATTAATTCTCGGGCGACCTTTCTTGCGGACAGGTAAGATCACCATGGAGGTTGGCGATCAACAGGTAAGCTTCAACATGTATGAAGCTATGAAACACCCCCATAAGGATTATTCACTCCTTGGAGTTAATATGCTTGACATAGTTGTTGATGATGCATGTGCTGATTTTGAACGAACCATGAATCCTCTCATTAATAATTCCGTTGGAGGAATTTTTGCTGCTGATGTTTCAGGTGAACCTTTGAATGTGCACATGGGCAAGGCATTGGCAGCAAATGGAGCTATCTCATCGAGGCTTGGTAACAAGCCAGAGGCCTATCAAGAGCCAAAAGACCCACCATAAGCACCAGGTCATCTTCCTTCCTTTACTTGGAATATAGTTGTGCATGCTGATTGGAAATAAATTGCACTTGTTATGCATGAATATGTTAGCTAAGTGTGAGGGAAGACTTACCCAGTAGGATTAGGTTAGCTTGGTAGAATTTCAATTTGGTTGTTTCAATAATTTGTCTTTCTTTCGAAGCCCTTAACCTTAGTGGATGCATCATACATATTGTATGGTAGAAGAAAGTAGTATAGATGAGCTTAAATGTTGTTTGGTCATGCAAAGACTACATAGGATCCTTAGGATTTGTTTTCTTGTTCAGGAAGTTCTGCCGCTTCGTGGCGCGTAACCATTGCGCGGTAACCCTCCGCAACGTAGCGTTTTCACGCAGTTAGCCGCGATGTGCCTTAATTCCCACGTCGCGGCGCGTAACCATTGTGCGGTAACCTTAGACGGCGAAATTTTCCTTTTACCCCTATTGCACGGCGGTCCTTTCCTTTAACCAGTGCCCTTTTCATAATTTCACCCTCTAACTTTTTTTAACCTCCGGCGCCCCTCTGTTTCGCCACCTCCACTTCTTCTCTTTTGTTCCTTCTTGTGTCGCGACTCCAGGCTGTGGTAGCATCTGTTCTCTTCGATTCCGATCTCCTCCATTGCGCATTGTTCATCACTCAGCCCACTGTCCATTCTTCAACTCTGTAAGCATTCTTTTCTCTTCGTTTACCTCTTCCATTATCGTTTAGTAGTCTTAGTATTGTTTTCCACAGCGAACGAATCTCTGATTCGTCGCGGTATGCTAGGGTATTGCCCTTCGCCGCGACGCATTGATTGTTTCAATGCAACGTGCGAAGTTCTCGCAACACGTCGCGATGTGTGACTTGTCACGTCGTGGCGTGCAGCACAAAGCTTGTCTTGCCACGACATCCAACCATACGTCACGGCGAAGCTCAGTTCTTGTTTATTTTTATTAATTGACTTTTCCTTGTGTTTAGTTTCTCTATAGGACAATGCCTCGAACCAAGAACGCTTCCAACCGTCCCTCTACTCCCTCCGATTACTAAACCTCCTCCAGCACTCTTTGGTTTTCTTTCGAACATTCTCCCTCCCCTCTACCTTCTCATTTTTCTCATCGCTCACATCTTCAAAGCTCACTTGAGTTGTCTTTTGAACAATCTCCGCCTCCTCAACCTTCTCGCTCTTTCCATCCTTCAGCCTCACTAGCTCGATCTTCCTCTCCTTCGGTCGATCCGGATTATGCTAACTTGGCCGCAAAAATCAAGGCCAGGTCATTACTCAAAGAACAACCTTTCCCTCTCTCCCCTTACAACAACCCTTTTATTTGACAACTCATCTAGTGCTAACTTTCCAGCTTAGTGCAGCCTAGGACTCCTGGAAATGACACCTTTGTTCATCATTACTACACCCATGCTCGTTATCATGATACACTGGAAATTAATTTATGAGGTATTACCGTTCCTTGCACTTTCTCAACTTTCTCCATTCGTGACCACTTCAACCTTCCCCCAGTACCTCGCTATCACTATGTTGAGCTCATCTGTGACTACCCCTGGGCCGATGTCCTTCGTACTCTCTGTCACGAGGGTGTTGAATGGCATCAACCTAGGGTTCCACAACAATATATTAGACGTGCTGATCTTCGCCCTGAGGCCCGTCCTTGGCTTCACCTTATCAGCAACAACGTTCTTTCTATAAGCCATCCTGCCCTTTTTCCGAAAGAATAAGCTCTTTACATCTAGCTTCACATAGTTGGTCGGCCGATCGACATTGCTCATGTAATCGTCTCCACCCTCTGCAAATCTATTCTTTCCTCCACCCTTTCCCATTCTATCTTCTTCCCACACCTCATCATCGATCTGTTCCGGGCCCATCAGCTTCCGGAACATTTCTCTGACCGTTCTTTCGAACCAGCCTCTCTCTTCCGTTATGTTCGCCTCAACCTTGTCTCCAACCGCCGCCATCCCCTCCCTGTTTCGCTCCCTATCCTCCTTCTTCTCCCTTTCCGCTTCCTGCAGCCCCCTCATCCTTTCCTTCCCCTCCTGCTGTTGCTGCTCAACCTGAGACTTTGCCTCGCGAGGACGTCCCTCCTACCCTTTCCTCTCCTGCCCCCTTCCCTTGCAAACCCTCACCCATCAGGTCGCCCATCTCTGCGAGGCCATTCAACGCATCGAAGCCCGGCTGGAGGCTGATCGCTAGTTTCACCAGAAGATGTACGCCTTGATTGCAACTCACCTGCACATTCACCTTCCTCCTGTGGATAATGAGTCTTCGGCCGGTCGTGGCACATCTGTGGCAGCCCCTCCAGCTCCTCCAGCTGATGATCCTATGGAGTAGTTTTGGCATTTTGTTCTGTTTTTGTTTTGTTTTCTTTTTCTTTTGTTGTAATTTCTTTGTTTTAATTAGTTCCTCGAATCCTTAGTCCTTTTTGTACTGGCTTTCTTTAGCATTAATGATCAATACTATATCTTTCTCTTCTACACTTTCATGCCTTGTTATTTTCATGTTCTACTTTGATCCATTTTCATTAAGGAAAATGCGTTATTTAAGTGTGGGGGAGCTGTTCCCATTTTATTTCTCCATGCGTGTTAGCCAATCTTGCATTATGTTTTACATTTTTGAACTTGGATAGCCAATCTTGCATTATGTTTTACATTTTTTAACTTGGAAAACTTATATCTGTCATTCTAATGTTCCTAGCCACAGCGAGCACCCTCACGTCACGGCGAGGCTGGAGACTTTCGCACGAACGTTGCGATGCACACTGCCTCACGCCGCGACGTCCACACATTGCGACACAAACTGCTTCACGCCACGACGTCACCTTTTTACATAAATGATTTTTGTAGAAATCTTTTTCTCAATTCAAACTTTTTCCACACTAGGCTCTTGTAACTTTTGTTTTCAAAGACTTTATAAGTTTAAAAGTGGTGCTTGATTTTAGGAAAATCTCTTCCATTCTTTTAATGATAATCGGTACTGGCTAATTTCACGTTCGATATTTTCAACACAAAGTAAATTAAACCATGATAACAAAGTAATACTTTAAGTTTTTGAAGACTTGAGATTGTTCATTGAGATTATACCCTTATTGGAAGGATATTTGAGCCTAATTTTTCTTCAATCTTTGTGTGCATTTGCTTATCCATATCTCTCTAGAACTTGTTTCAATTATTACTCAAAGCTTTATGGACTAGAATTTTGTTGATGTGATAGAGGCGTTCCTTCTTCAACCCTTTTGCCCAAACACAGTCCTAAAACACGTATCCCTTGCTAGCCCATTGAGCCTTATTATTTATGAGCACTTGCATGCATCCTTATATGATGTCATTAGTATAAGTTGCATATGTCAAAAAAAAGGTGTGTCTCAAAAAGGGACAGTATACATATACATATAAAAAAAAGGGGAAAAGAAAAGGCAAGAATAATACAAGCAAAAAATAACTACTATTATTAGTTCAACTGTTGACATCCATTTCATAATTTTGTGCATGTGTTCATACCTTTTCTTTCTTTCATTTCATCCATTCATCTAGCCCTTTACACATTACAACCCTGAAAAGTCCTGTTGATCTTCGAAATTATAGTTCTCGTAGTGGAGAAATAGAGCTAATACAAGCTTATGGTAGAGTATGGATTAAGCAGATTGAGAGTGAAATATCCCTAAACACAAGTGAGATGAGAGCAAGCACTTTACCTTGAGTGACGTCTCCTTTATCCAATCTCTTGGATTAAATTCTTTTAGTGTTTATTTTATTAAAACTCTTTCAATTTGTTTTGATTGAATTCTGAGGAAGTGATTTATGTCCATTTTCTATTATTGTTTTGAACATAGGTGGATTTTTCTTTTACACTTATATCTTTTTTACTCTTGTAAACTTTGTCCAGGAGTACAAAGGTCCAAGTGTGGGGGAATTTGAATGAGCCCAAGTTTATCTAATAAATTGGTTGCATTTTCATAACTGTTAATGTACTTTTTTACTCCTAATTATAATTTTTTTGCTTAAATTAGTTCCTTATAGTGAGCTCATATTATTTGCAATTTGTTAGTAAATTGTTGCAAATTGACATTAACTGCATTATAATTTTTCTAAAGACAATTGATACTGTAAATTGCTATTTTATATTGTAGGAGAAAAGGGAGTCAAAGAGATGAGAAAGTCAACAGGACGTGAGCTCCATCACGCACGTCGCGGCGCATCCAGACGAAAACACGCCGCGGCGCATACCTATCTCCTCGCCACAGCAAGCGAGCCAAGGACAACACGTCGTGGCATCTATTAATTGTCTCGCCGCGGCGAGCGAGCCCAGAAGAGTACGCCACAACGTCAACTAATCATCTTGCCGCGACAAGCAAATAGGTGCCCAGACTTTAAATGGAAAATTCTCTCACTATTTTGACCGAATCCGGTCCTTTCCTTTAAAAACATGCCAAATTAGGTTAGAGAATAGCTGGTTAAGAAGATAAAAATACACAATATACACGATACACATTTGGCAGCCATTAGAGATGACAAAAACGCTCCGATACCCTACCACCATTATTTCCATCTCTGATCACCATCCATCACCACCGGCCACTTCATTGTCACCTCCATCGTCGGTCTCTGTAGCTATGGGTAATGTTGGAACTTCAACAATGACAAGGATTTCCAGAGTCATGCACGGCTAGGACTTTCGACCTTTTGAAAATGTAGTAATGGCTTGAGTTTATCAAACTTCAAAGGGGAGTAATCCGACATTGTCAAAGTTTAATTATATTATTGTAAATTGCTGAGTTAGGGTTTACGGTAGTATAGTTAGATTAGCTTGGATAGAATTTAATCAGGTGCGAACAATGTTATGTGTTATGGATATGGTTATATGTAGAATTTTGATGCTTAAAATATATGAAGTCTCATATATGTCTTTTGGTGATTGTGTTAATTTCTTTATCTGCATAGTTGTGTTAGATATTGAGATTGTGCTTGATCCAATTGACCACTTGCATTAACTTGTTCATTCCACACACTAAGATGCTTTGAACAAGGTTTTAAGAAATGAAGTTCATTAATTAAATCCTTGGACTTAAAGAGTCCTTTAAGGTTGATTATTCGAAAACTTAGTGGTTTTTATACCCTAAAAATTTGTTTTGGACCGTGATAGCCTAAGCTTGTTTTCAAGAGGACTTTATCTCATTTGATCTTTGTTTGAACTTTTATTTATTTCAATTTCCCAAAAATCCAAAAATATACTTTTAATACAATTTTCTTTAATTTTAGTTTAATTTCCTCAATTTTGAACAATATGCAAAACCCCCTTTTATCAACTTTGATTGAATTTTTTGACTAAAGACTAGCTTAAACCTCTTTCGTTAGGTTCCAATTAATTGAGACGACCCGAGATTGCATCCTATACTGCAATCTTTGGAATTAATTATTTTTGATTCAGTTTTCAAGGGTTTGATCTTTAGATTGAGACGAAGAGCCGATCACCCACATAACACATAGATTTCAAAATCTTGTAGGATTGATGCTCAAAAAGGCACATCCTCTTGAAAACTTGTTTTTCATATGCTTGTTATATCTTAAAAGCCATTTCCAAAAGTATGGTTTCATTATTATGCATCATTTCAAAAAATAATTTTAAAAACAACTTTCCATAAATCATCACACAAATCATGTATAAGCATGCAAGACAATCTTGCAGCATTTATCACATTAAATGCACATGAATGAGGTTGTTGCAAAATTAATTTATTGACGGAAAATTTTTATTAGCTTATCACCTAACTATAAAAGTGAAACCCACCTTGACGTCCTTGACTATGACTTATTCAACTATGCCTCTCCTCTTGCTCCTCTTGTCCTTCTTGATTTTCTTCAACATTGACAACAATCCCAAATCAAAAGAATTCAAATTGGAAAATCCAAAAAACCAAATGCATGAAATGGATCCTGGAATACTTATACTCGTGCCTTCCCTAAGCTCTTGAACCAAAACCTTTCAAAACTCCAAAAGATTAAAATCAACTTACCTTAAATCTTCACCAAACAATGATTTTCTTAGCTCTAATGGAAGCTCTAATCTTCCTCTTCCTTTCTCCCTTCTTGATCACTCTTAAAATCCCTTTTGAAGGTTAAGAAAAATCAAAACCTAGCTTGGTCTTCTTTCTCTCCCTAAACTCACGAAACTCTCTCCCTTCTTTCTTCAATTTCATTTTCTCTCTCTTCCAAAAGCAAGACACACCATTTTCTTCTCTTTTACACCAATAATGATATCATAAAGTTCTTTTTGGCCTTACTTTAATGCCTTATGGTTTTTAAACTTACACGACTTACGAAAACTGGACTTACACTTTCCCACTACTTTAATAGTTCAAAGCCCTTTGCCCATGTCATATTATCTTACCCACATTAACATGCTAATCAATTCTAACATAACTAATCTAATAAGACCCCAAAATTAATCTAATCATGCTTATAATTAAAAAAAAAATCAGGGGTCAACATTTCCCCCCTCTTAAGGAAACTTCGTCCTCGAAATTCTTACCTAAGTCATTGAAAAGATGTGGATACTTTTCCCTCATGGCCTCCATGGGCCCTTACGTGGCCTCTTCAACAGAGTGATTTCTCCACAAGACTTTAACTAGTTGAATCGTCTTATTCCTGAGGACTTTTTCCTTGGTGTCTGAGATCTCTACTGGAATCTCCTCATAACTTAGATCATCTCTCAAATAAACCTCAGTGGTCTGAATGATGTGGGATGGATCCAATCTATACCTCCTTAAGAAGGACACATGAAAGACGTCATGTATCTGTGACAATTATAATGGTAACGCCAACCTATAAGCTAGCGGTCCAATCCTCTCTGCAATCTTATATGGGCCCATATATCTCGGACTTAACTTGCCCTTCTTGCCAAACCTCATGACTCCTTTCCAAGGAGATGTCTTAAGAAAGACTTTCTCATTGACCTCAGACTCTATCTCTTTTCGATGTGCATCAGTACAACTCTTCATTCTATCTTATGCTACCTTAAGCTATTGTTTAACTAGATTAACCTTATCGGCTATCATTTGAAGTAGCTCTGACCCTATCAGTTTCCTTTCTCCTTCTTCATCCCAACATATCGGAGTTCTACATCTCCTTCCATACAGTGTTTCATATGGAGCCATTTGAATGCTCAAATAGTATGAATTATTATAAGCAAATTTGACCAATCGCAAATGCTCATCCAAAGCTCCTTTGAAATCTATCACAATGCTCTAAGCATTCCCTCAAGTGTTCGAATGGTTCTCTCAGATTGACCATCCGTCTGGGGATGAAAAACTGTGCCGAAATTCAACTTGATTCTGAGAGCTTCTTGCAAGCTTCCCTAGAATCTCAAAATGAATCGAAGATCCCTGCCAGAGACCATTGAATTCGGAACCCCATATAATCTTACTATCTCATCAATATACTTATTGGCTAACACATGCAGAGAGTCAGTCTGCTTAATTGCTAGGAAATGGGTCGACTTCATCAACCAATCAACAATGACCCATATGGCATTATGTTTCCTACTAGTCTTAGGCAAACTCATTAGAAAATCCATAGTTACCCTTTGCCACTTCCATTCAGGAATGGACAATGGCCTTAACTTGCTTGAAGGTGCCTGGTGCTTAGCCTTGACTTACTGACACATTAGACACTTGCTCACATATTCTGCTACATCCATCTTCATGCCTTTCCACCAAAAATGTTCTTTCAGATCTCTATACATCATAGTGCTACCTGGGCGCATGACATAAGGTGCATTATGTGCCTCATCTAGTATTTCATCCTTTACTTCCTTGACGTTCGGGATACAAAGTCTATTTCCTACAACCATAAGTCCATCATCCCTCACTACCACTTCAGATTTCTTACCATTCTAAATTTATTCTCGAAGCTCACTCAATTCTGCATCCTATGCTTATAACTCCTTAACTTTCTCCCTGAGTATCGGTCTCACTCTAAAAGTAGCAACAATACATTCAGGTTCCTCCGGTTTCAAACTTATCCTAAGCTTAGCCATCTCCTCTAATAGCGGCAGATAAACTATTTGAACATGAGGTATAGAGGATTTTCTGCTCAAGGCATCCGCTACCACATTCGTCTTTCCTGGATGGTACTCAATCAACAAGTCATAATCCATGAGCAACTCTAACCACCTTCTCTGTCTTAAATTCAATTCCTTTTGGCTCAACAAATACTTAAGACTTTTATGATCGATGAAAATCCTCGTTTGAACCCTATACAGATAATGTCTCCAAATCTTCAGGGCCAAAACTATTGCTGCTAACTCTAGATCATAGGTCGGGTAATGCAGTTCATAGGGTTTTAGCTGTCAGAAGGCATAAGCTATTACCTTATCTTCTTGCATCAACGCACAACCCAAACCCTTTCTCGAAGCATCATTGTATACTTTATAACCCTTATCTCCCACAAGCAAAATCAAAACTGGAGCACTTGTTAATCTGTACTTGAGATCTTTAAAACTTTTTTGGCATTCCTGACTCCAAATAAATTCCTGATTCTTCGTCAATAACTTAGTCATCTGAGCAGTTATCATAGAGAATCCCTCGATTAATCTCCTATAATATCCTACCAAATCCAAAAAACTCCTCACCTCTGTCACTGTTTTGGATGCAGGCCAATTTACCACTGCTTCAACCATCCTCGGATCAACATGTACTCCATCTTCCGAAATCACATGCCCATGGAATATCACTTCATGAAGCCAAAACTCACATTTGCTGAATTTGGCATAAAAATCCCTCTCCCGAATGTCTGCAACACAATCCTGAGATGTTCCTCATGTTCCCTTTCACCCTTGGAATACACCAAAATGTCATCGATAAACATTATGTGTTGGGACCTGATTTCGGAATCGGACCCCAACCAGAAAAAGTAAAAATACAAAAACGAAAATGAAAGAACGAAAACGAAACAAAAGTGGGCAAAAAACAAAGCAAAGCACAAATTAAAGGCGGAAATGACGGGACAGATTTACAAAATTCTGAAACACAAAGCGCAAAGATTGAATTGGCTCAAAATCAAAGTAAACAAACGGTTCAATCGAACTGAATTAAATTTCTGACATCCTAGAATCGCAAAATCGTAGTAAAACCAAATTAGCGTTGGAAACCTTAAGACTAAACCGATCCGAAACTGGTATAATTTTTTTTCATATTATTCATTCCTTTTCTCTTTATTCAATCTTATACAAATGAAAACAATATAAGTTTCCCTATTTGGAAACTTATCCTCAATCAAAAACTCAATTCTAAAAGTTCTTCTTATACAATCTTACATTCATACAATCCCATACTTCATCTATTAACCAAAATCATATTTTTCCCTCTTAAAAAAATTAGGCAGCATAACGGCTGTATTTTAAAATCCCAAAAACCTGCAAATGGTTTAAGCTCACTTCTATATACCAAACCAATCCGCACAAATTCATCGGACCTCCTGTCCGGAATCCTAACACAAACCAACGCAAATCTATACCTAAAACACTTCAATAATTTGTAATCAATCAACATCATCGGACCTCCTATCCAAAATCCATATCTCAACCACATTCAAATCTCAATTCATAATCCATAATTAGAATCAAACCAATTCATAATCATATGAAATTTCTACAAAACTCTAATTCACTTTTCTATTCTAAAATCACATCCATATCTTAATTCAATATACAATATCATCAGTCAATCCAAAACCCAAACCAATCATATTCCTATACAATCACAATTTATATCCCAT
>JAOTAZ010071104.1:0-16290 GCA_025629785.1 Erythroxylum oxycarpum | reverse complement strand
TTAAACAATTAATTATACCCAAAAATATCAATGCATGCATGTACAATTTTTTTTAATGTATCAAAATAAATATTCACATGTGTGTGAATATACAATGATGCATGAGCATGAATTATGCTTCCTAATTTCTCATTAATCTCTAATAAACACTAGTTTAAATATAATTCAAGTGACGAGATGTTACATTATATCTAATAATATTGTACATGTTAATATTGTGCTTTTTGTTTTTTATGCTTCATATATCCATGGAAGTCAATGTCAAGTTCTCAAACCCCCAAACAATAATGCAATTGCAACCCAAGCTTCCCAAAGTACAACTGGTAATATAACTTAAACTAGGAGGAGCATCAAATTCAGACCTAGAAGATCTCCTCCAAGAAAATCTCAAGTTGTTGATGATGAATCAAATGCATATTAAACTATTTGTTGATAAATTTGAACAATTATGTTTGTTATGATTTAGTTGAGAATTTGGTTAGCCAAGTTATGGTTTAATTGAGAATTTAGACGTATATTAGTTGTGATATGTTTGAGAATTTGGACATTAGTATTAGTTATGCTTTGGATAAAATTTTGGATATTGTAGTAGTTATATCTTATTTCACAATGTTATATGTAAATTGATTGTATTAGTTGTTTTATAGCATTATTGGAAATGCTTTTGAATTCTCATCATTATCTTTCTTAATCATGTGTTTCACTTATTGGATACTAAAACTTCATCTTGGTCACTTCTCATTATCTTTATTATTCAGCTTGCCCAATTATCTTTTTAATGGATTTTTTATTCATTGCTTATCTTTCATAAAATTTGAATATGCAATCTTATAATTATGCCCTTTGCTTAGTTTTCTGGTGGAGGAGCTTTTATATCTTATTTTGAGTGGTTTATAGGAAGAATTTGCTAAGGAATTTGGTATACCAATTTAATTTTGACAATTTTAGATGTGGGCAAAATGTAAGAACCATACATAGATAGTAGTACGCTATTTATTAAGAGTGGGTTCCACAAAGTATAAATTGTCCCATTCATCACCACTATTCATGCAACTTCTATCAAACTATCACAATAACCAAAGTTTTGAGTTGGTGTGAAAAGAGGAAAAATAGTTGTTTCATAACTCCTAATCGTTATAAACCAACTTTTAAATCAACTTACAACCTTCTATTGGGACAAATTGACAAAATTTTTGACCAATATTATGCTTAATATTTGATTCCTTAACTTCATATTCTCATTATAATTGGGGTAATCAATATTGAGAATATGAATATATGGTATAAATTACAATGAAACACTTTTAATATACCCTATGCTGATAAATATTATTTTACATCGAACATAATTCTTTCTCTTAATAAAATTGAGAATATATCCTTTCAACTTATGCTAAATTATCAAAATAATAATAAATAACATTCTTGGATCCATTAGTGACATCTTTTCATTTTTCCCATGTCAAGCATATAGTAGGTGCATAAGCAATGGAAGTTACCTACATTTTTTTTAATCATGCTACAATGTCATTATATGAATATATTAATACAATATATCACATACAAATAATCATATCACTTGCATATTTCTTGATGCAACATGGGAATGCTCCAATGGAGAGTGCGTATGGCCAAAGGAGAAAATAGTGATGAATGAAAGAAAATTGATTATATGGATGATCATTATTTCTAGTGCATATGTTAAAATTACGCCATAGTGTGCATTTAGAATTCTACTTTCATAAAAACATCATGCTTTGATCAATGGGATATGAAATTGAGAAGAGGATCTTTCCTAATAATTTGGCCAACCCAAGAAACCATACATGTTATGTTAAGGAAACAATTTTCATAAATGCATAGAGAAATAGATTTTGTTATAAGACAAATGATTCTAGCGGACTAAATCAAGGAGAGAGTAATAAATAAAGAGATCTAAGAGGTTCACTTAAGGGGAAAAAATTAAAAGCTTTAGAACTCAAAATTTTGCTTACAAAGCATAATTATTGAAAAAAAATGTTGAATACATAACATAATATTGAGAAGCCACTGGACAAGCAAACAAATACAAATAAGAATAAAAAAGAGCAAGAAAGTCCACATCCATCGAGTCATAATCATAAAGCTCATCATTTTTGCAATAAAGAGAAGCTATATAGTAAATACACAAAATGGTTAGTTGATATCTCTTTGTTTTCTTGAAAAATTTTAATCTTGTATACATTTTCACTTACTCTCCAATACTTTGAATTTCAAATGTACCAATCTACTTTCACACTTACAAGTCTCTAACACGTATATGAAGAGTCCTAGACAAATTACATATGCATGTTTTCACATTTTGAGATATTAAAAATGTGGAAGTTTGTTTCTTGTAATAATTAAAGAAGATTTCACATTTTTTATAAGGTATATGCTTGCCATTATGAAACTAGCATCTAGTAAATTACTAAGCCTACATACAAAATCAATACTAAATTGACCATATTAAACTGACAATTTGTGCACATTAGTAAATCATAACAGTCAAAATTATGACTTGGTTGTGTGCGATGACTAAGAAAGAACGCTTCCGTTTAAACTCACTATTCATTTCCTTATTATAATGTCCTATGAAAATAGGAGCACATGATGAAAAATATAACTTAGGGTTTAATTATCAAAAAGGTTTAGTATGTTTCTTCTCTTATAAGTAACCACAAAAGCTAATTGTTATTTTTCTAATGGCAAAAAAAATGAAAATTTCAAAACGCTGAACTAATTGTTAAGATTTACATATCAAACTATCAGCTTACAATGTCACTTATGATCAATTCACAGGTTCGTAAATTTATCATTAATATAACCACACTATGAACTTAAAAAACATATGTTGAGAAATCATAATAGATAAGTCCAAAGTAATGCAATTTTTTTTAAGAAACTAATTCTACCAACAAGTAACCTAAAAATAAATAATCAAATTTATTAATAAATTCATTTGACTTAATCATTAATTTGAGATAGAATATTGTGTAAACAAAATTTGTAGTAGGAAGATTGTTGTTTCTATAGTTATGTAGTATGCATGGTGATATTTGTCAATAAGAGATCTTCAATTCTAGGTTTGGGGATAGCTACGAGTAAATTAGCTTCATAATTATGTAACAAAATCCAATGGTGAACAAATTCTATAGTTATAACACCCTATATTGGAATAAACAAGTCATTATTACTAGAGAGTCCAAATTTCTGCTTACTCTAACATTTATTTTAAATTGCAAATTTGGAAACAAATTAAGAGTTTGATGAGAGAAAACAAATGATGTTGTCAGAGATGAAAGACAAGAAGATATACTGCAAACAAGAGAAAGATGGTGGGTAAACAATAAGCAAAGAACGAGTGTTGGTAGATAGGAGAAAGATGAACAAATAGGAGAAAAATGGGGAGGGTTAAGTTAGGTTCTCTTTTTCTTCTACTTTATTAAATATTAATTAATTTAGTTTTATTATAATTGGACATATAATTTCACTTACATCTAGCATCTCACATGTAAACATCAACTCTGTTAATAGAGAGATTAACATCAGGCTATTTTTATGAAAATTTGAAAGTTTGGATATTTTATTGTCACTTTATAGAATTTGGGCTATAATTATAAAATTATGCAAAGTTTAATTTGGGATTTTTTGGTAGTTAGCCCTTTAAACTAATCCCTTTTTTAACACATGAGTGGAATTTAAATAATTGTATAGTAAAATAATTGAAATAAATTTAAAACCCAATAAGAGACAGATGATCAATATGAATATAGCTGGAAGCACGAGAACAAAGAGGACAATGAAGTCCACAGGTGGGGTAGAGTATGAAAGCTATAACAAACAACAAAGTATAAGAAAAGCATATGAACAAACCACTAAACAAAGTGGAGAGAATGTAAGCAGAACAAAAGTGATGTAAGAAATAAAAAAAGTAGTTGAGATATTAAACTATGAAAATGTTAGAAAATTAGAGCGAGAACTGATCTCGTATGTAGTTGATTAAGAAAAAATTTTCATTAGATTTTTCGAAAGTCTAGGTTACTTTAAATTCTATAACATGATTAATATGTAAATATAATAAGGATAAACATAAATTGTACCTTATTATATAGATAAATCTTTGTCTTATTGTTTTTCTCGAACAATTTCTGTAAATGGCTTATAACAACTATTGTAGCTACACACATGTCTAACCTCTAATTGTATCTATACAAAAAGTTGAGAGAATTTTATTAGTATAAAGAGGGTAGGCAAGAAGTCTAACTTCTTTATAATGTAAGCCTATTTATAATAAGGTTTGGATCTTTTCCTGATTTGATTACAATAAAATTCTAATTTCAATTAAACTTTAGTAAGAATTATAATTAAGTGTAGTTAAATAAAAATTGAACCAAAATATCTCATATTTGTTCCTAAAGTTTCTCAACCTTTAAAATCCAATTCAACTCTTTTCAATTGTTCTTTGCATATGACTTATTAAGTTCTTAAATATATTAGTAATAGATATAAATTATAACCTTAAATCATACTTAGGAGTAGATAAATTGAGCTCCTTAAATTTTTTAATTTTCTAATTAAATAATTTATATCCAAAGATTAATATTGAAATTTAGTAACGAGTCAAAACCATCTAAATATTAGGAATGCCATGGTGTTTTTTAACTAATCTTTTTGTATAATTCAATTATTTTACCATATAATATTTTGATTAGATGTAGAACATGAAATTAATGTCTACATTATTTAATATCAATCAATTTAATTCTCTAACATTAGTAATTTATTTAGTTAATGACATTTTAAAACTAGTTTTAAAATTTCATTTTGCTTTGGTAAAGGATTTTTTGAATTGATACTAAATGAAAAAATAGAATATTCTTTATAATTTAAGAAGATGAATCCTTTTTTTATCACTCAATTACCTCTATATAGTTTATGTTATATCCAATGATTACTAACTGAGTACCTTTTACTAGAATAGATCATAAGTTGCTTCAGAATATGGAAATTCCTATATGAGATACTTTGGTGATGATCTCAAGTCAAAAGATCACTTATATAATTATCACAAAGATAATTTCTATGGATATACAAGTGATGCTCCAAATGGAAATCTCATATGAGATCAGTTCAATAACCTCATCCTTTAACAAACATCTACAAGTTTGTTTAAATATCTCTTTATTTTAGTATGTGAGATTCACTACTTCTTACATATGGAAGAAACATAATATGTGCTAATTTTACATTATATTATGTCCAATCTCAATGAAAAAATTGATAGGAACAATTTAGAAATAATATATAAATTCGATATGAATTTTATAATTATGATCTCATCATAACTTCATTTATAATGTATATTTATCTCATATATTTATCTTATACACCAATTAATTAAATAAATATGCATATGATAAAAAAAAAGTCTTTACAAAATTTTGTCACTAAAATTATAACGCATAAACTAAAAGAAGGCATAAGAGATCACAATTTTTTAGTTGTATTTTCAGCCATCATTGTCATTCTATATTTATTGACAACTTTTTATTGGCCAAGTTTAGTAAAAAGAAAATTGTTATTGGTCACTAATGACTTCACAAAAAGCATTAGAGATCTTCGTAAATGGGTATGCAAAAAATTGAAGCAATAGGATATAGGGAGAGAACCATGAAATAGAAGATAGGTTACAAAAATAAAAACAAGGAGGCTAATGGAATAAAAAAAATAGAAAAGCAAAGATAACATGAAGGAGAGAAAGGCGCGAGTCATTAAAATGTAACATATAAGGAAGGGACTTGACTTGTAAACAAATTAGCATATAAAGACATCACAACAAACAATAATGAGAGAAGCTCTTACATCTCTCTTACATTTCGTTCTCACAACCCAACCTAACCCTAGATCTACTCTGTTTCAGCTTTCTTTTTCCATTCCTCCATTTCAAGTTCCGTCTTGTCCATCGACTTTCTCTTGTTTCCTTCTAGCATTGTTCTTCCTTTGATGACCTATAAAACAAAAAATCATTGTACTATATTTAACTTTTAAACTAAAATGGAGACAAACTTCCCACCCCTATCCCAACCACCCCGTTTCCCTCGTCTACTCCATCATCCCCTTCTCAAATTGCTACGAACTTTGCACCCTACTCTTCTTCTCCATCTCACTCTACAAGTCAAACTATCCCACCCCCAACCTCTATCGTTCCTCCTCCTAAAGATTCTGCTCCATTTGATAGTGTGTTTCAACATATTAAATGGGATAGAAAGACATGGAAACAGGTTGTGAGTGACAATTCTGACTCTTCCTTGATCTACTATCCACATTTTGAGATTGAAGGTAAGCTAACGGTGGCTCTAAGTCTAGACATTTTGTAAGAAGGAGCAAGGACATGTGATGCTGCACTTGTTGATTTTTTTTAATGGATAAACGACCTACTTTTCCTATGATACAAGCATGGATTCAGAGAGATTGGAAAAGTAGAGGACTAATGGAAGTTATGCTAACTGAGGAAGATACCTTAATCTTTACCTTCTCCTCCAAATCGGAAGCTCAAAAGGTAGTTGAAGAAGGCCCTTTTCACATCTTTTAACTTCCTTTATTTCTTCAAATTTGGCAACCAGGTATGGAATTAGATAAAATTAGATTGAAAAACATTCCTCTATAGGTGAATATCCATAACATTCCTTTGAAATATTGGACAACTAAAGGTTTGAGTATGCTAGCTAGTTACTTGGGAAAACCAATCTGCATGGATGAAAACACTGCTTTGAGAAAACAGGTTGGATTTGCATGATTATGTGTGAGCATGGATATTTCTAAGAAAATGAAAGGCAACATTCCTATCATAAGGTTGGCCAATCGGCATTCTCTCAGAGAAGACAAGGTATTAGTTACATACCAATGGAATTCTTCTATAAAAGCACAATGTAAAGAATGGAAACCAATGGGGAGAGTTTTCATTAGAGGAGACTATTAGGAGGTGATGGGATTGGAGAAGCTTAATTTTGAAGATAACAAAAAGTTGTGGAAGCAGAGTAGGTATTAGATAACCATGAAAGCCTAGGTAGGTTGGTTCAGGTTGAAAGGGAACCACCTATAAAAGGTGAGAGTATCTACGTGGATAATCTTCTAAATTCAGTTCAACCGGTGGAAATTCACCTGCGAACTTTGAGTGCCTCAATTAAATTATTAAGGAACTAATGGGAAAATGAAATAGATATTAGTGGGAATAATCCTTGCCATAGAGACCATGAACTCTAACTAAATGAGCAAACTCAACAGCTGGAAGAACAGTAGAGAGTAGTTACTCAAAAGGAATAGTTTGAACAAGTAATCTCTCAGAAGAGCAATATGAGTAGTAGGAAAGGCTCTAAAGGGAAAAGTAATCTCATATGCCCTGATAGTCTAGAATGTAAGAGGAATAAACAATCTTTCTAAGCTTAATGCGGTAAAGGATTTTTTTCTAAAGGAAAAGCCTTCATTATTTTGTTTATTGGAAACCAAAATTAAGGAAGCAAACCTAAATAAATTAATTTGTTTGGGCAGCAAATGATAGTTTCTCACAAACCACAAATGTCATGCCTATGGAAGGATTATTATTGTTTACAATAGAGATCTTTTGGAATTGGAAGTTCTGGAAACCAGTTAACAATTTATCCACAAAAAGCTTAACTTCAAAGTGGAAATTACTTATCCTTTAGCTACTTTTATCTATAGTTTTAATACAATGTGTCAAAGAACTAAGCTATGGACTTCCCTTCAAAGACTCAAAGCTTTAGTTAGAGGTCTATGGCTAGTTAGTGGGGACTTTAATGCCACCCTATACAAATCAGTGACGGAAGGGAATTATAACCTACTCAACTACACCTCTGATTTGTTTGGTTACATGCAGGATGTGGAATTAACATTTTTAAAATTTGAAGGTTATAGGTTCACTTGGTCCAATAAACAAAGCTCTAACTGGTTCATTAAAGCTAGATAGAGCTATAATGAATATGGACTGGTTAACTTCCTTTTTAGAAAGTTCAGCCAATTTCTTAGACCCAGGAATTCTTATCATATCCTTATCTAGGTTGATAATTTGTTTAAAATGACTAGAATTCATAACCCTTTCAGATTCAACAATTTTTTAGTTAGTATGGAGGGCTTTAAAGAAGCAATTACTAAGGGATTGGAGGATGAGATCTATGGTTCTAAGCAGCTTATTTGTTTGCAAAAGCTCAAGGCTATTAAATAGGAATTAAAGATGTTAAATTTAAAGAGAGATCAGAATTCCACATAAGAGATTGAAAAAGCAAGAAACAAGCTATTGGTAATTTAGAAATATTTGGCAACTAACCTTACTAATTGTACATTAGCTGTAGCCGAGAGGGAAGCCCTTAAGACCTACTTGCAAGTAGTGGATAATCATTATTCTTTATTGAAGCAAAGAGTTGGAATTAATTAGATTAAGTATGGGGACAGATGTACAAAATTTTTCTTCAATTCAGTGAAAGCTAGAAGAAATGTCAGTAGAATCACCTCCATAAAATCTGAATTTGGTGAAATTTTATCTGGGCAAAATGAAATAGCAAAGGAAGCTAGGAATTTTTATCAAAATGTTTTAAGCACAGAAGGTCATTCCACAGTTATTGGAGTGGAACTTAGGCAATTTGTTACAGCCAAGATTCCTGAACATGAAGCTTCTTTGCTAATTAGACCTGTCACAGATCATGAATTAGGGAAGGTGGTTTTTAATATGAATGGCTCTAAGGCCGGATGGTTTGAATGGTCTTTTCTATAAAAATACTTTGAGTAACATAAGGAGATTCGGTAAAGATGTTGTACAAGAGTTTTTCCAAAATGGTGTCTTGCTTAAGAAGATTAATAAAACCTTTTTATGTTTGGTCCCTAAGAGTTCTAATCCGACCACTTAGAGTGATTTAAGACCGATGTCATGTACTAATTTCCTCTATAAGATCATCACCAAGATTTTGGCAAGTAGGTTAAAGGATGTTCTTCACTTACTCATCAGTGAGAATCAACGTGCTTTTATGAGTAATAGACATAGTGGGGATAGTATCCTTTTATTGCAGGAGTTTTTGAAAGGCTACACTTGAAGCAGAAGCCCTCAAAATAACACTATTAAAGCGGATCTATAAAATGTTTTTGATAGTTTTAACTGGAGATTCTTGCTATATACTATGAAGGCTACGAAATTTCCCCATAAGTTTATCAAATGGATTTAAGAATGCACTACCACTGCCTTATATGGATTATAATGGAAGCCTCATAGAGATGTTTAAAGTCAAAAAATGACTTAGGGAAGGGGATCATCTTTCTCCTTACCTATTCCTTATTTACGTAGAGGTTGTGATGAGACCTTATCTTGACATATTATTTGATATTATCTCATAGATTTATTTTGGTACTTAAATATGGAAATTAATGTTTGTTTTATTTTAGGAGATGAAAAGCGGAGATTGCATTGTATTGGGACTCTATTGATGATAATAACAAATTTTGGATAAAGTGAAGAGATTGATTCAGTGGATAAGGTTGATCACTTGAAGAGTTGGAATTCGACTGGAAGACTTCGCCTTATCCTTATCGTGAAGTAGTTTGATTTTGAATTTGTTTTAGATAGACATCTTAACAAGTTAAAGCTCGATTAGGATTAGAATAGAAAACCATATAAAAGGAATGTTTCTCACAATAAAAAGAGGTTCTCGATTTTTACGTTTTTAGCAATTCTTAGTCTTTCTTCTACTTTTGTTATTAGAGTGAAAGTCATGTGTGGCTAAACTCATTGCTCTAATTCAAGATGATTCAATACTATGATTGTAACTTTGTGCGGTTTTGTGTTTCAAAATTTTATTCATGTTTTAATTTAAGTAATTCTTATTTTAAGTTTCCATATTTCATGAATGATTGATATTCGATTAATCTGACAATTTAATTTAATATTGATTATTCTATTGCTATCTAGGAATTCAATGATCCGTAATTGTCATGAAGAATTGGTACAAGTAGCAAATAGGTTATTTATGAATTTTCATAATTAACTTATGATAAACAAGAAAACTAAATTGAATAATTGTAACTATCTCGATTATTTAATTTAGGGTTCAGTTTTTGTCACGAAGATTATTGCTATCATTTATCTAATATGGAATGTTATCACACCCAGTCAATAGATGATAAGTTTTGGTTTGGATGCTAGGTTTGAACCAATTAATTTAGGAAAATTTGAGACTTATTACGGCTACCCTAATATGTTTCGGACTAACTGCTTGAATTGTGAAAATATTCTTTTTGAACCAATGATCGATGTTACAATTAGATGAGATCTTTCCTTTGAATCGGAGTATGGTAATCTTGACTTTATCGTATTTAAATTCAGTTGATTTAATTTGTTTTCGTCTTATTTTTAGTTAATCAATTTCTTAATCAAACCCCCCTAAATTAATGTTATTGCTTGAAATTAAGAAACTAGTGTTATGTTCTCTAGGGATTCAACCTGATTCCATGACCACTATAAAAGTTTGGAGAATCGATGTTAGTTTGGGGGCTTCGACAACTCGACCAAAATTTGGAGCCATTGCTAGGGAACTATTTTAAATTTCTTAATTTCTTTGCATTTTTATTTCTACAATTACTACTAACCTCTTATCTTGTATGACTTGTGCTTCTCATATAGGTAAATTGCAATGTAATCCAAAAATTGAGATGACAGGGCATCGTTTAAGAAAAGAAACTAAGTAAGGAAGCAGTCATTCACCTTCAGATGTGAAATTTAAAGTAATTTGACAATTGGTGAAGACTTTAATTTTCTAGAGGTAGACGAAAAGATGGCAAATCTCAACCCGAGAACGTTGAGAGAGTTAGCGAAACCGAATTTAAATCAACAACCTTTATACGTTCAATTTCTAGTTGTTGAGGTAAATTTCAAATTGAAATTTGGTTTAATTCAGGTACTTCTTATTTTTTGTGGTCTTGTAGTTGAAGATCCATAAAAACACTTGAAGGAATTTCATGCTGTCTACTTTAAAATTAAGCCACAAGAGGTGACAGAAGAACAAATTAATCTCAGGGCCTTTCTGTTCTCATTGAAAGATAAGGCAAAAGATTGGCTATACTATCTTCCCCGGACTTAGTGATAACGTGGAATGAGATGAAAAGAATGTTTCTAGAGAAGTTCTTCCTATAATAAGACAGTGAATATCAAAAAGGAGATATGTGGGATAAGACAAATTACAGGAGAAACATTATATGAATATTAGGAAAGGTTTAAGGAGCTATATGTTAGCTGTCCACATCATGAAATTCTCGATCAACTTCTGATTCAATACTTTTATGCAGGTCTATTTCCAATGGATCGAAGGATGGTCGATGTAGCTAGTAGAGGAGCTCTAGTAAACAAAACACCTGAGATAGCTTTCAAATAATACTCGACAATTTCAACGGGAAACAAAGGCAAGCTTTCAAAACTTAGGAAATTAGATCACTTAATCAACCACATCAGTAAGTAAATTGGAAGCCTAAGCATCTGGGAAATTACCTTCCTAAATGGTGGTGAATCTTAAGGAGAATGTGAGTGTAATGACTTAAGAAGTGGCAAGGAAATTCAATCTAGAACTTCTTTATCAATAGAGGAAGAAAAGCATGACGATGGAGAAAAGAAGGAGGAACTTCTAAACTCAAGAATAAATAAAGGTAAAAAAATGATTCATCTCCATCAATATCAATTAATGCACGTTTACCTTGTTTTCGTAGCAGGTTGTCTAAACCAAAAGATGATAAATATGAAAGAGAGATCTTAGAAACTTTAAAAAAGGTGGAAATTTATATACTACTTCTGGAAGCCATCAAGCAAGTTCCAAAATATGCAAAATTCTTAAAGGAATTGTGCACAAATAAAAGGAAGTTGAAGGACAAGGAAAGAATAATTTTGGGTAAGAATCCATCAGTTGTGATAAATAGGAAATTACTGAAAAAATTAAAGATCCAAGTATGTTTACAGTTCCATGTGTTATTGATAATAGAAAAATTAAGCATGCCATGCTAGACTTAGGTGCATCTTAATATCATGTGATACTCAATTTATCGAGCTTTAAATTTGAATTCTTTGTAAGCAACTAATGCGATTATCCAATTAGCTGATCCTTCGTATGTGTGTCCTAATGGAGTAATTAAGGATGTTTTAGTCCAAGTTAATGGTTTGATATTTCCAGTGAATTTTTACATCTTAAAAATAGATGGAGATAGTGTGGAACATTCGACTTCGATTCTATTAGGAAGGTCGTTTATGAAGACGGCCAAGACAAAATTTAATATGGATGAGGGTACTCTTTCTGTAGAGTTTGATCGAGAGATAGTAAAGTTCAATATTTTCGAAGCAATAAAGTACCCTAATGATATTTAATCTATCTATCATATGGATATTGTGGATTCATTTATGTAGGATATGTTTAATGAAGCAAATATTGAAGATGAGCTGAAATTTAAGGTCAAATCAGAAGTGAACGGGCAAATTAATGAAGCTTATGAAGTTGTAGAATCGTTTTCAGCATTTGAAATAGATTTGAAAACTTTAAATGTTGAACTTACTATAAATCACAAAAAAAATGCTACCTTCTGTTTTGTAGGCTCCGAAGATTGAATTGAAAGCTCTACCTGATCACCTTAAATATGTTTATTTAGGTGATGGAGAGTCATTACTAGCGATCATTCTAAAAAGGTTGATTGAAGGGCAAAAGGAAAAATTGGTGGCACTACTTAAAGAATACAAAACTGCAATTGGTTGGACTTTAGTGGACATAAAAGGAATCAGCCCAATGATTTGCATGCATAGGATTCTTTTAGACAAGAATGCTAAACCAAAATGGGAACCCCAAAGAAGGCTTAATCCAACAATGAAAGATGTGGTAATAAAAGAAAATTTAAAACTTTTGGATGCAGGTATAAATTATCCAATCTCGGAAAACGAATGGGTAAGTCTAGTGCATGTTGTGCCCAAGAAAACTGGTATGACAGTGATATGAAACCAGAATGATGAATTGGTACCAATGAGGGTACAAAATGGGTGGCGAATGTGCATTGATTTTAGGAAGCTTAATTTAGCTATTAGAAAGGACCATTTCCCATTACCTTTTATGGATCAAATGTTAGAAAGACTTATTGGTAAATCACGATTTTGCTTTTTAGATGGTTTTTTAGGGTACTATCAAATAGTAATTGCTTAAGGGGATCAATAAAAAACTACATTCACGTGTCCCTTTGGAACGTATACTTTTAGGCGAATGCCAATTGATCTCTGTAATGCTCTAGGTACGTTCCAAAGATGTATGATGAGTATATTTTTTTTGAGTATATTGAAAATTGCATTGAAGTATTTATGGATGATTTCACTATTTTTGGAGATTCATTTGATGATTGTTTAAATCATTTATCTAAGGTTCTTAAACGATGAATTGAGATAAATTTGGTCTTAAATTATGAAAAATGTCACTTTATGGTAGATCAAGGCATTTTTTTTAGGACATGTGATTTCATCCAAGGCATAGAAGTTGATAAAGCTAAAGTGGACTTCTTTGTGAACTTATCATACCTTACAAACATTAAGGAAATTCGATCTCTTATTGGATATGTAGGATTTTACTGCAAGTTCATTAAAGATTTTTCCAAGATTGCAATACCTTTATCAAAGTTGCTATAAAAAGACATTCCATTTGACTTTAGGAAGGACTGTAACGAAGTTTTTGACAAAGTCAAGGCATAAATAACTAGTATGCCTATTATTCAACCACCAAATTGGGATCTTTTGTTCGAGATCCCAATTTGGTAGTTGAAATTACAAAACAAAAACAAAAAATCGTAATTTTTCTTATTATTTCCATTTTAATTTTATTTATTTATTTTTAAAAAATCATAAATTTTTCTTTATTATTTCCCTTTTTACTTTATCAATATTTATTAAAAACAAAAAAACAAAACAAAACAAAAAACCTAATCTTTTCTTTCTTTAATGCAGGACAGCATACTAACCTAGCGTCCCTCAACAGCACCCAGCCTCACCACCTCTCTGTCACACACACATACAATCCAGCCCCTCCCAACGCCAGTAGCAAACCCACTAGCACTTATGCAGCACACCCCTCCCCCCGTCGCCGCAGTCTTACTCATATAGCTCTTCTCCACAACACTCACCACATCACTCATGCATCTCTTCACCCATGCATCACACAACTCCAACCTATAATGCAACATCACCATACCCACGTCGCACCCTCACCACACCATCTGTTTCCACTCATGCAGCCTCAGCTTCCCAACACCACCAGCAAACCCACGCATCTCTCTTCCACTCACGCAGCAGTTTCCCACTAGCCATCTCCATCAAAGCAACCTCACACTACACAACACTCATACAACCACTGCACAACACACGCAACACCAATAGCTCTCACTAACCCATGACGCATCTCTCAACTCCAAGCACACCTTTGTCCTGAATTTAGTGGTATTATTGTTACTGTGTTTAATTCCTTCTTTAATTTTATTTTTCATTTTTTTGATTAATTACTAGTAGCTGATCTTGCATTTAGTTTAATTTTAATTATTATTCAGTTGTTGTTGTTGTTTTTTGTTATTTATTTTATTCTTTTTCACATAATTTTTGTTTATCTTGATTAGTGTAATGAGGAGGTCTAAGGCTACATCCAAGACTGAAACAAAAGTCAATTCACTGATGAATGCCAAATCGACTGGAAGTTTTGAAGTCGGTAACAAAAGGAAGCATGTGCAGATTGCGAAAAATACTTTGGTTCTACCACCTGTTGAGTTAGCTCTATGAGGATGTCTCACTTTCAATACCAAAGAGCGAAGATGATGGTATGCTGTTATTAAAACGCGAATATTGTTGTGAGTAAGTATGTACACTACCCTACCTTAGAAGAATTGGATATTAAGGAAAAATTTGATGATCTGCTTATTGATATAAGTTGGAAGTCATTTGCATTGATTAGTTGTCTTGTTTTTATTGAATTAACTAGGGAGTTCTACACTACTTTTAAATTTGACAAACCGAAAAAATTTACTTTAAGTAGTCCTAATGTGATTCAATACAGATTAATGAGAATCAAATTCGAACAGAGTGTTGCTGAGTTCAATTTAGCCTTAGGGTTAATAGATGAAGATTATGTTAATTTGACTCTTTATAAAGAATCTGTCGTGGACTATGGTGAGTTTAACTCTTTTCAAGCATGATAAACAATGTGAGTTTGTGGACTATGGTGAGTTCAACTCTTTTCAAGCATGGAAAATAATGTCTTCTGATCCTTTTCCTTATAATCCCAATCAATCTATGGGAAGTGATCTCAATAAAATGGAGTGGATTTATATGCATCGTTTTTTAGCCTTTAGTTATTTTGGCTAAAAGGTTACTGCATGTACATGTACTAAGGTTGAATCGTTCTTTCTTTGGTGTATGGTGCATAAAGTGTGCGTCAATTTAGGTGCTTAGTTGACGATGCAATTTAAAACTGTTTTATCTTCAAAAAAACATTTATGTCTCGATTCTCTTATCACTCATTTGGTTATTAATTTGAATTTTCTTGATTTGATTGACACCAATATGCATATAGCCTGCAATATGGAACCTTTGGATAGAATTTGTTTAAGTAGGATGGGTGTCATTGAAAGACAATGGAGAACATTTCACAATCGCATCGAGAGAGGTTTATCATCAAGACAATAAGAGCACAGTACCATTCGCCCAACTTTATATCTTCTGGCTCCGCAGATCTGACAAGATTACCATTCTTGGCTGGATAGATTGGAACGCAAAATTTCAAAAATGGAGAAAAATTTGGATGCTCTACTTCAATTTATGGGAGTTGTAACTCTATGCCCTCCAACACTATAGTACACACCCTTTCCAATGCTCACATCTGAGGGGAGTCCTCTAATCTTTATTTTCTTGATTATCTTTATTGAGTTGTGTGTATCTTATGCGTACTGTTGGATCCCGTATCCGGAAACCCAACTCTCTTGCTTACTTATAAAGCCTTGAGCTTACTCTGCATCATGAAGCGTGAGCGTACATACAACCTTAAAGGGTTATATTTTTTTTTTCATTTTTGAATCCATATAGACATCATCAATTCATCTTCATGCTCATAACAATCCATAAATTCACTTACAATAGTTTCATGGTGTGCTCATACCAAAACTGTCACTATGATCAACCTCATTTCTCCCATTTGCGAACCGAATTTGGAAATCTTA
>JAOTAZ010071095.1:0-22500 GCA_025629785.1 Erythroxylum oxycarpum | reverse complement strand
TGAAAACGCTCCAAAACACCCTGCAGATAACGAGATTGATGCAAAAAAAGAGAGGTACGAGTCCGAACAACCTGAATGCCAAGAAAATAATGGAGATCACCAAGGTCCTTCATAGCGAAGACAGACGAGATAGCACTAATCAATTCTGAAATTAACGGCATGCAGTCTCCAGTGACGATGATATCATCAACGTACACCAATAAAAGAATTGTGCCACGAGCAGTAGAGTAAACAAACATAGAGGTGTCAGCCACGGAAGAACGAAATCCCAACTGAAGTAGATAAGAGCTCAACCGAGAAAACCAAGCACGAGGCGCCTGCTTAAGGCCATAAAGAGACTTACGAAGTCGACAAACATGATTTGGATAAGAGGGATCGACAAACCCTTGAGGTTGTGTCATATAGACCTCCTCAGCGAGAAAACCATGCAAAAAGGCATTTTTTACATCCAATTGACGTATGATCCATCCACGTGAAATCGCAAGAGCTAAAATAAGGCGAATGGTGGTCGGCTTGACCACAGGACTGAAGGTTTCAGTGTAGTCAATACCTTCCTGCTGACGGAAACCTTGTGCTACCAAGCGCGCTTTATAGCGCTCAACTGTCCCATCAGAACGCAGCTTAATACGAGAAATCCATTTACAACCAACAAGATTCTTTCCAGATGGACGAGGAACAAGCGTCCAAGTTTCATTATGCAACAGGGCATGGAACTCCTCTGCCATGGCTTCTCGCCATTGAGGAAACTAAATTGCCTGGCTAAAACAAGTTCCACATCAGTTACCTGCGTGGACAAGGAGAAAATCTGTTTGGGTTTGGTAATGCCCGCCTTAAGTCGGGTTAGCATGGGATGCCCACTCACTGATGTAGGTTGCGAAGAGGTTTCAATTTGTGTGGAAACAATGGAAGAGGAGCTGGGAAGGTTTGTGTTTGTGGAACTTACAGCAGTTGTTGGGGAAGACCTTGGACTTAAATCATGAGAACTTGCTTCTGACAACGGCTGAGGAAGGGTGCTGGGGTTGGTGATAAGTTGTGTTGGTGGTAGGCTATTGAATGTGGCTACAGCAGGGGAAGAATGGACAGTAGGTGTGGTTAGAGGATTTGTTGTTTGGGATTTCTTTGGTGCCGCTTGCTGTCCACAACTCCGAACTATTCTAAACATATCCATGAATCGAGGGACTTTGGTTGGGAATCTACGAGGCAAACCAGGGACTGGGAGGCTATGAATTCTGGGTATCACAACGATGGGGTTGATTACGGTTATGATCCAGCAGACTACCAACATAAGTATGCTTCCAATACGCATCGTTCTGGCAGGAAATACGGGGATGTACTCTAGAAAAAGCGTTGAAGAAGCTGACGTTCATTCAATTCAAGCGGGTAGTAAGAAAGAAAGGGACTCCAACTTTGTCTTGGTGCCAATCGCAACTAGCTTCGGAGAAGAAGGAGGAACTACTGAATACGGGTATGCTAAAGTAGACGATGAAAGCACTGGTTATTCGTACAAAGAAGAAGAATGGGAGCTTTCTATAGTGTTGGAAGGCTTCCCTAACGCGGGTGAATTTTACCTGTAAAAAAGGAAAAAACAAGGCTCTGCTGCGACCTTTGGGAAGTAAGAAAAGGAGTCTACTCGGGTAGCACCGAAGGGGGAAGTCAGTGAATTCGTCAATAAATAGAGTTGCTATAAATAAGCCATTCTCCAAGGGGAGAGTTGTACACCACAACATCATAGCAGTCTAATCGTGAGCTGGAAGCCAACTATGAATAGGAATAGGTTGCAAGGGTAGCAATCACTATGGCAGGTGCCCTTGCTCCATCCTAAAACTTAGGGGTAAAAGAGAGCTGTCCATTCATAAAGAAGAAGTGGGTGAGCGGAACCGGAGTCCCTTGAAGCAGTGGCAACATCAACAGCTTCATTTTAGTTTTACCGGGGAGAGTCCTCCACAAATCCATATGGTAAGCCAGACTTCTTATTCTAATCGGCCACAGGCCAGGTACTACGAGTCAAGCAGCTTTGAGCAGGAAGTCCCATCCTTAGGCAACGGCCAGTTATCAACGTTGATACGAGAGCTTTAGCAACCTATTAGTATCCTGTATTGAAGTCGGCGAAGTAAGGCAACAATCTACGATGTCGGTTGAGGGTGGACGTAGTTCAGCTCGACCAGCGGGAGGTACGGGAAAGGGATTAGTGCATAAGCAAACTAGTTAGAAAACTGACTGAAAGCTACGGTGCTAAACCTCAGAACTACACGTACTAGCTATGTTATTTGAAAGCTTTACTGTGCGTTCAATGCTGTAATGCCTTCCATGCGTTAATGCGAAAAATGCGAGACGTACGTTATTTAACTAACTGCGATCCTATGCGTTATTACAAGCGTTAATAGCTAATGAAATGCGTACTTACACGCTCAAACGTCGCACACCTTATCCGTACCATAGCTAACTACTACACATTTGACGAATGCCAGTCTGCACCGGTTGAGCTAGTAGATTACTCGGATCTGGGAGCTGCTGTTGAAAATGGTAGATCTGCTTTCGACTTCTTTATCGATGCGTTAAGGGGGAACCCGCTGACCGAACAACTCAACGTTTTCCAAGGAGATGGACGGGCCTTGTACGGCAACTGCTAAGAGAAAGCGCCCTTTGATCGATTTGGTTCACCCAATGTTCTTGATTGGGATGGCTGTCGACAGATCCTTGCTTTGATTCATATAAATAGGTAGAAGAAAGCTAGCCCGACCTACCTAAGGGAGTCGCATTACTCACCCGAAACCTCGAAAAAATCACTCTTGTTGGTTTGATCCAGAAAACGTCAGTTCTAGCGCGTTATTTTCAAACTTACTTGATTCAATGAGTACGGCAACACGCTCTAGGTGCTAACTTACCCGCACCCTTACTAATAGCTTATCAATAGATGGGTGGAAAAAGGCTTATGGCTAGGGCATAAATAAAGGAGGCTACCCACGCTACTACGAATACCTTTAGTTCATTTCTTCTTGACTACTAAACGTTGGGCGTTGACCATCGTTCGGGCTACTCAGAGAGCAGACAGAGCGAATACCTTACAATAGGAGTTTTTCTTCAAAGCTAACAGACCCGGGGTGACAACTAAAAGCTCAGATAGGCTACTCCGTTAGGACCGGAGATCGAACCTACTAAACGAAGGAGGGTAGTTTTTATTAAAAGAAGACAGAAGCAACGGGCCTTGTATTGCTCGGAGTAGAATCCGGCGTACCAGGTGTAGTTGGCCAACATAGATAGAATAGATATAGAAGTCGGCGAAGATGGTTCAGTTGGAGTACCCGTTGATGTTGGAGTTGAGAGCCCTACTTGTGAGTTGATAGTTGGGGCGAGACTAACTTGCTGTTGAAAGGCATCCGCGCTTGGTCGGTGAGCGCTATTAGAATGACTTGCTTTACCACACCTTTTCTCTTTTGGAGTACCGCACTTTGCCCGACTTTCCCTTTAGAGCAAGACGGTAACACGAGGGTGGAGCTTATTGATTTGGACGCGTCCCTCTCTTTGTTCTAACTGTTCGGGAACTAGGTAATTCAAAATCATGCAGGCCCCGGGAAAGCACCCTCTTTCGTTGATCAGTACGAAGATGCTGGAATGGAAATCGAGTAGAAGAAGAGGCTCCGGATCCTACTGAAACCCACCAATAGCTGTAAACTACCTTCGTTGTGCCGAAAGCAGCATCTCAGGCGTTGTTTTCTTTTTTATGGAAATAAGAATGCTAAATGGCTTTCAGATTGGACCACCCCCTAACGAGGGACTTAAGGCAGCTCATCGGAGTTCGGTCAGCGATCATGTTATGGCGGGAAGAGTTGCTTGGCCAAATAGAGATTTGGGATTTCTCAGTCCAGTGATAGAGTTGGCTCTCCCTTTGCTTTGGATTTGGAAAGTCAAAAATATAGGGTATATATAAAGTGCTCGACCACGCGGGAGAGGGTTTCTATAATGCTCTACTGAAAGGAGAGGGAATACGAGTCTATTTCCAGCAAGTAGATCGAGGTTGTTATAACCACCCAGATTCGTTCTATCGCACGTAATCTAACGGGTTAACCCTGGAGCAAATAGGTTGAGGCGAGTTAGACCGCACGCAATCGTAAATAGAGAGTCTTTCTAGCTTCTATGAGTCCACCGACGGCGATTCACCGCCAGTAATCCAATTTCATTGAACTCGAACCTATCGAGGGCAGGTAGATAGAAAGGGACATCCCTATTGATAGCGGAAGCGAGTGCAAGGTTTATATCCTTGGTCGAGAAAACCTGCGTTGACACAACTTGTCGATGCGTTGCTCGATCAAGAACTCTCCAGTAATGTAAGTACGCATTTTGGCAGAGCATAGGTATAGGGACAGGGGGGATCACTTTTAGAAGCCAGGGTATGAAAGAGTTTGCTGACAAAGCTTCCCCGCTTAAGAACCTTTGTCAAGCTTACTGCTTGCCCGCCAACGTTCGATAGACCTTCTCTCTCAACGTTAGAAGCGAAGGTGGCGTGAATCTAGCATCTGCAACTAGAGAGATTGCTTTCTCGTTGCGTTGAGCGGAAGGTCGAGATGGCCCTACTGTTTTTCTTCTAAGAGGAGAGTGTAGATCTTATAGGCGGGCTTCCCACATCTTAAGCTAGGCGCTGCGTAAAAAAAGAAAGCTGTCTGGTCTCTTTCTCGAAGGTAGGAATAGGAAAAAGCCGGGTTCTTTCGGTTACAAGGTAGAGAATAGGAGCGAGCAGCCCAACTATTAGGCAACGATGTCCAACGATGGTTGACTTTGGAATGAATAGCGTTGCTGACCAATGATAACCAACATTCCAACCTTTCTAATCGAAGACTCATCCATCTGTCAATTAAGCCCCAACCTCCTTCAGGGTATGTTTCCGACGTCACAGTCAGACTGGAAGTCCGTACTTCATCTCCCAGAGCTTATTGCGGATTTCATTGCCCAAGAAAAAGGACCGATTCTGACATCTTCCTATAGGTCCGGAATCTTCCATTTTCTACAGAGGCGATTGACCTACTAGCGAAAAGGCGAAAAGATAGATATGAACAGAACAGGTACGGCACTCCCTAAATAGGTAAACTTTTCATATCCTTCCCATCCGATATCAGATATCCGATGACCCCCTACTCCTACGTATATTTTGCCTTTGAACCTTCTCGTCAGCTTCGTTAAGCTTTGCTTGCGGATCGCGTACTCGTCATTGCAGCTCAAAGGAAGCCTCGCACTCGGTTCACGTACTTGACACACAGCTTTCTGTCTCTATCGTACACCAATCTTCTATGCCTGCCTCTTTTCTGCTCACTTATCTATTAGAGGAGACTACCACTCAACTCAAGCCCGATGTTCTGCTATCTATTAGAGTACTACTGATCAACTAGAGGTTCTGTAAGAAACGAAAGCCAAATTTGGTTAATGTTGAAGCTGCACCCCTTCTCATTGTTGTATGGGCGAGGTTCTGCAAGACCTTGTGCTGTGGCCAATCACGCACAACTCTAATACAACCCTCTGCGCCACTCACTGCTTCAACTGCGTCAACTCCGTGCTCTCCTTCTCGCACACTGTGCCCCTCTCCTCTCCGGGGCGTTCTTTCCCCAGTTCCTATGAAAAAGGAGTTTACTTCATTCGATCTTGAGCAACTAACTGGATTTATTGAATCACAGACATAGGGGTCATTAGATTCAGATATGAAAGAAGAGGCGATGGAATCCAACTTGACTATCTGTCCTATGGCATAAGATTCAAGGGAAAAAGAAGACACAAAAAAGAAGAGAGCAGAGCTAGACTTTCTATTAGCGAAGCGGAGTCATCCGATCATTCATTTAATGCTTGCCGACGTGAAGCATCATTATCCGACGAAAAGTCCAGCGCAGAAGGAGAATTGATTTAACTAAAAGCAGGTGTTTACCTACATAAGTTCATTGAAATGCTAAACAGGAACTGCTACCCTCTGTAGGATCAGAGTACCCAAGGGTTTAAACCTAGGTTCGAAGGAACTAATCCATCGCTTGCTGTGGTGAAGCACATCAACTACAGTGGGCACATTAGCACTTGATCATTAGCTCCTAGTATTCCGTATTCCACCTAGCAAGAAAACTAAAGCGCTAACGCGCTAGGGACTGTATAACCGTCTGCTCTCGGTGGTTTGACACGCCACTTAGGCTCCACAGTCTCTTCTTGCCGTGCCAGTGGACCACGAAGCTTTGTCTACAAAGACATTGATTTTCGCTGGTCTATCGATTTCACTGCCGGTGCTTTCTTAAAGTCTTAAGCTAATCAATACGATGGAATCTTGTTTAGGGCTCTTCAAGAGAGCTGACAAAGAAAGAAGTCCTAGCTAAAACGAGAATCGAATTAGGGGAAAGAACGAGGAAGGTCTTCCCACTAGAATCAAGCGATCGTCTAGCCATCGACTAAAGAAAGGAATGACTTTTCTTCCCCAACTAGTCGACTCCTTCGACTTTAGAGGTCTAAATTGACTGATTTTAGGAACTTGGTTGAGACCCGCCATGAAACCGGATGTCATGACTCGACAGGGTATATGGATTGACCTCCTATATGGTCTGACGGTTAAGTCATTGGCTATAGACTTCTCGATGCACTGATCAGTCTCACTTCCCATGAGACCGAAGCGGAGGGGCGACGAAGGAGCGGATGGCACTGCTAGTCCTACTCCCTTAGTCCATATCCGTATGTCATTATAAGATGGTAAAGGCCCACATCTTCTTTCCAAATCTTTGATTGGTTATACTACTTGAATGAGATTGATTTGAAAGCAGCTTGGATGGCACTTTTGCTCATAATATACTACGTTTTGCATTCTGTAAATGGATGTCCTTCAAAGTACGGATTCTTACGGCTGATCGTCTTATTCGCTTCGGTATCCATAAAGATACGTCTTCTAACCTCTTCAACTCAGCTTTGGGGACCAGGGGCCATCTCTTCATAAAGCGAGCTACTAAGTGAACGTTTTCATGGTCCGTCGGTGCGCTCATTCCGCCTTTCTTTCTTTCGTCCCGTAAGAAATCAGTCTTTTCGCCTTGTATAGCGGCGAGATCGAGAGAATTGGATCTTTTATCGCTGCTCGTTCTGCGTCACATGCGTATGTGAAACTGGACCGGATCGTGAAATAGGTCTTTCCGAAACTTGGACTGAATTCTAGTAGTTTGGTCCTTCCGACTAACCTTGTAATAGGGGCGCTCGACAGGACGCTTTCAAAGGTATCCTATAGTAATTAGTTAGGATTTGATCGGATCCCACGTCTCGGATATTCACCCAGTAGTCTTAGCTTTACGACACTTCCTTCTTCTTTCTCTTTAGATAGGAGAATCTCTGCATATAGTAGAATATCTAAGTCTTGCAATGAACAAGGGATTCAGCCTTTACCCTTTTCTCTTAGTCTTTTATATGTATAAACCGTGGCTAGTCCAGATAGACTGATTGGGGCATACAGTCCCAAAGTCAAAGACAGGAAGAATGAACCAAAGGTCCACTGGAAGAATGACCTTATTCAAACATAGGGTACTTGAAAGGAAAAAAGAACTTGATCGATTCACTGGTAGCTTTTCGCACACTATCGGATCTTGGGCGAGGCAGAGATGACTTCGAGATAAGAATCAGGTACGTAGAAAGGAGGGGTAGAAGATCGAGTGAAGAAGGTTCGTTGAGCGCCCAGGATCGCAATCATTTGCTTTCTTTCAGAACCTAGCGTTAGGAGAGTGATGACTGATTCAAGTCCGTCACAAGGTGCCAGAGTGGACTTCTAAGCAAGATCGAGTATAGAGTGAGGAAAGTCTTAGGCTGAAAAGACAAGAAGTAGGTAGCCGTTATCAGTCCACCGAAAGTGGGAAATCTCCTGGACGAGTGGGAAGTGAAGTGACGAGTGAAAGTCATTCATTCTCATGCTATTTGTCTTGCCTATTTCCTCACTTTTCTTAAGCCTGGGGTTCGAAATCCATACTCTATTGTTTTCTTCCCCGCACTATCCGAAGCCCTATATAATAGAAAAGGGGAAAGACTTTCAGTCTCAAACACCACTAGGGAGATACCGCTTTTTGTCTGAGAATCATTGAAAGACGAGAGATGTAATCCCAACAAGAGCTAGTCTAAGCAAGAACAAGCAGTAGATCTCTCTGCTGATTTACATCATGTACTTTCCCTTCACTTTCACGCGATCATAGCTTTCGATCACAATGTCGTATGTGACGATCAATCCCTTTAGCCCTCTGCTTAGCTACTGAAGTCCCCGATTGACTCCCCTTTTTCTCTTTTGTAGAAAAGAAAGTCTTATCCTTCAATGGTTCTTCTCTTTCCTGTTCTAGTGGGATGCTTGCTTATTCAAAGATGCTTGAAATCGTAGTTATGAGCTTCCGATGTGTATTCATACATAAAGAGGGATAGGGATAAAGTACGATTCTATGCCATATTTGACTACTCAGATTGGAATGCAAGGTTCTGAAAGAAATGTTCCAAACCGGGGAAAAGAACTTCAATCGACTTAAAGCAAGCATGTGAAGCCAAAGCTGGATGACCGGACTGTAGTCACAGCAAGACAGTCGATCGATCCCTTCCCTCGCTGCAAGAAATGGCTTTGGTTCGGGCAGTATAGAAAGAATCTCGTAATAAAGGATAGGCTAGTGCGAGCTGGAGTTAGCAAGTAGCAAGCAGCTAGCAAGCAAAGCCGAGTTCGACTTAGTAGCTAAACTGGGTACCGAAAGAGAACTCCTAACTCGTTGACTTGAGGATTGGGGACCTTTCTTTCGCCAGGTGAACCCGAAGCACTGGACTGAACTTGACTTCGAGCCAGATCTACTCCTTTCACTGGAACTTGACTTGACTTTATTCCATTCCCGAAATCCTCGTGTTCAATCTCAATCCCGACTTACTTATTAGGTTAGGTCTTTCACAAAAACTAATGATTTGCTTTGATTTGAGCTAGAATTGGATCCGGTTCTTCGCCTATAGTAGAGAAGAATTCAAGTAAAGAACAAGTCCAGTGGAGAACAATTCAAGGAAATGAAATCCTTCTTCTTTCTAGTAGACTGGCTGGCAAAGTTAGTTGTACCACCAGCCTTCGGCCTTGTTGAGAAAGGCGGTTGTCTCGGTCATTCATTGATGAGTCTGAATCTAAATAGTTCAGGATGGGTCGACTTGCTGCTGCACGAATGGATCTAATCTTTCTGTTACAGGTGGTTCTCCACAGACTTTGCTCTCTAGAATCCGGAAAATCTCTGGTTGGGGTGAGGGAGCGTCACAAGACTGTCCAGAAGCGGGGCTTTACCACGATATGGGTCAATGGTTAACAACGACTTCCAGTTCTCGAGCCGAATAACTTGACGCGAGCAGGTTGCCATTCTTCATGGTATGAAGGCAAAAGGAATCGAAGCTCAAGATAAAAAGTCATAAGTAAGGAATATTAAGTGTGCTTTAGGTTAAGTTTCCTAATCTATTTATCCTTTCCTTAATACTCGGCTCATGTCAGCATTCTCCTATATACAGGCTCTGTCTAAAGACCCTTATTAATTAGTAAAGGGGCTCGGAGAAGAATAGAAGTGTTAATAAGGCAGGCATCATGACTGGTCAAGATCCAAGGCTTTTCCTATAGGTTCTTCGGCGTTTACCGGGTCGAACCAAGAGCCTACCCTCTCCTTATAAAAGAAGGTAGACGGTCAACTTTCGACTGACCCATTTGCATATGTCCTCACTCTCGGGTGTACCAAGATGAAAGTCTTCGATCAAATAAGGGAAAGTCAATGGAATCCTTATGACTATTCGGACCTTTACTACTGTGCTTCGAATCAAATTCTCAATCTGCTGTGCCCATCTCGTACAGCATAAGCTGGGCACATAAAGTCAATCTTTCTTATTCGAAATAGCGATTGGTAAGAGCGAGCCCCATTTTCAGAGGCAGACGCAAGTGCTTCAAGCATCAACATCCGGCCGAGGAAGTGACTGGGGAAGAAGCCTCTCCGGGCGCCGCTGCAGAGAGCGAAGAAGAACTATCCACAGTTTGTGCAACTAAAAATGAGCTAGAATACAAAGCTTTGGCTCATCAGGGCGGATGAAAGAAGCCGCACCCAACCTGCTGTAGGCTGCTCGCTAAAGACCAACCAAATCCTATGAAAAGCCGGTGTACGAAAGGTTCCCATGCTCAGGAGTAGCCTTTCTAGTTTGTTCAATTTCCAGAACGGTCAAGATCACCAGGTATGGTACGGTCCTCTAACTGAGGAGGGCACTCCAAGCAAGCTAATTTGCATTCTAAAATATACTGACTTCGTCTGTCAAAGAAGATATATACTTAATGGAGTTTCCGAAGTTTTTCCTAAAACAAGCACGAGGGAACGGTCAGGAGATAACTCGTATCGGGAGAAGAGTAGAAGACACACCGTATAAGCTTTTGTAGGAGAAAGCAGACCGAGTTTCAAACCTAGGATAGGAGTCCTTTTTTTATTGACCTTGAAGTTCCGGCATACAAGTAAGCACGAACATGAATAAGAACAGGCAATTCAATTTTCTCACAATAGGATATATTGAATAGGCATAATAGCCCGACTGCTAGTTATTGGAATTATTACATAACCTTTATGTATTATAACCTTATTTTGAAGGAGCAAGCCAGCTTCGGTAGTGGTAGTAGCTTCAAAGGAATTGGTAGTATATCTTTAATAGGAAAGCATTCATAATGTATGAAGTCAACCCATGTTGAAGCTCTTGAACAATGAAGTGAAGGGCTTGACTTTCGAGTTTGATCTGGTTTCTCCGGTGACAGTGCCGATACAATCTTTTTTTTTTTAGGTGCCACTTTCTAAGGGCGTAATCGTAATCAAGATAAGATGCCAGTTCCTTCCAATATGAGTGTCAGACTTGCATCACACTGGTCTTGGTTTCCCGAAAGAATTCTAACCCAAGAAGCACTTTGAAGTCATCCATCACTACAATAGAAAAGTAGGTCCTTCCCTCATAAAAATAGAAAGAAATTCTTATCTCGAAGCCGAGAAAAGGAAAATATATGTGAGAAACTCTCTCCTTTCATTTAGAGTATGTTTTCAGTTACCAGCTAGGAAAGCAGGACTAGTTATCAATATATAATTTCATTGATAGTACGCCGGCTAGTAGGAAAGCAAGCGGATAAGAAGACTAACATATGGAAGTAGTCACTCTCTGTCCTTGAAAGTACGTCTTTCAAAAGAAAGAGCTAGTCTAGTAAGGGAAAGAGCCCTACCTCTTCGACGAGTTTAAGCAGGGTAAGCAGTAAGGAGCGGATAAGAGTTGTCCTCTGTCCGTACCTCTAGTCCAAGTTCTTTCTGTAACGTAAAGAGCTCAGGTATTGGTCTTCAAAAGTACTCCGGTTTACGAGCGATGGGATTCCTTAGAAGCCCGAGCGGAGAAGGCAAGGCTAGCTGTCTGTCCTATACGTGCTAATCTCTCCTTTCTATTCTAGTTAGGTAGCGAAGCGGTGTACTCAGGTTAGGGAAAGCGGGAACTGTCACACCTGTCTTCTCGGCCTGACACACTTGATCTTATGGGGTACCCCGACTTCCGATATCACCTGAGGCAAGACCAGAAATTCCATCATTTTTACGGGGTTTATGAAATGGGAATTTACTTATTCCCAGCTCGCGTAAAACAAGTGGAGAAAATCGGTCAAGTCTGCCGCTGGCTTCTCTCTGTCTTCCTACTATACATAGAAAGAAGGCTAACGAAAGAACAAGCAGAAACCTGTTTGAAATCCGAAAGAAAACCTCGGGGAAAGAGAAAAAGAAAGCAATTCCCGTAGGCCGGGTCATCACATGACTCTAAGGCGCGTTTTGCATGCCCCTAATCCTGTCTCCTTCCGATGGCTCACAAATGGCGATATAGCTCCTTTTTTACACGACGAAAGTCGGGGGTCTCATCCCTCATCGGATGTTCCAGCTGGACAAGCTAATCTCCCTGGGTTCTGAAACTGCAAGAGAAAGTGATAGGTCAGTGGCCCTGAATCCCTTGGCTTCCCTTTTCTTTTCATGTCAATGAATATCATACGCGGAGACCCGAGGAAGTTTACAAAGCTAGCTCTTCGTATCCTTGGCAGGTGTAATAAGCTCTCGTTTCTCTTTCAGAATGACTTGTCGAGTACAGGGTCTTCTTTGTATAGGACTGACAGACTCTGTCTAAAGACCTTTAGAGTACTATGATCTTTTTTAAGCGTGGTCAGCGAATGAGGGAGAGGGCAAATTGAAAGCTTTCTTGATCGAGAAAGCAAGGTTGAGGGTTAGAACATTACGGATGATGGTATTCAAGCTGGAAAAGAATGGCATTACAAGGCAGTCTCCCTTAGAAAGAAAGGACTAAGCGAGATCAAGTCATTACTCCCGGATCCTTCCGTAAGAGTGCCTAAAGTAGATGTTTATCTCTGCCTCACTGTAAGGGTTTCAGGTTTCGCTTGCTTATGTTATCTGCTCTCACCTAAACTGAATAGTGCACCTTTAGTTGGACGTAGTTACCTATTGAAAATATTGCATTGGAACTACTATCGCTAGAAGCTCACCTTCTTCGATAAAGTGTAAAATAACTTCCTTCTTCAATTCAAGGAGTTTATGCACCTGCGAATGATTTGACCGACCCTGCTCCTGCCACGACATTTGCACATTTAGATGCAACTACCGTACTATCAAGAGGGTTGCCAAAGGTCTCTATCCAGCAATAGATCCTGACGATTCAACGTCAACTAGGCTCCAACCTCGGATCGTTGGCGAAGAGCATTATGAAACTGCACAAAGAATGAAGCAAACTTGCCATTATCCCAAATTACAGGAAGTTAGTGAGTCTTCGAAATTTTCGGTACTATATGAACCAGATAGCTAGGTAATGAAGAGGACTCATTGAGCAGAGTTTCCGGTACTTGTTGGCCAACGAGGGTTGAGCTTACTTATTAGCTTTGCGCTGGGAGTCGTTCATATCGGCTCGTTCTATCCTTTATGATATGAGAGGCGAATCGTGCCATCTCTTCATAAAGCCCTACTAATAAGCGTATCAAAGCCTGCCTTTCATGTATAAGCTAGCTCCTTCTGATACAGTTGTTGTTGATATCGCATCTACCACCATCCCTATTGACTTCCCTTTATATAGTCGCTCATCTTCAGTCCAGCTATTCAACCTTCGAAGGAAACCACGGGCGCACGCTCGATCACTTAGTAAAGATGGGCTTATAAGGCGAAGAGCTCGGTGACAAAAACGTTGCCTATAATAAAAAATAGAAAGCGTAAGTGAAAGTGGTAAGTTTTGACTATTACAGGGCTAGTTAACGGCTGTCTTGCCTATCGATTTAAAACTCTCGTTAATCAATTCATGCTCGTATAGCTCATTTTTCTTTTCTCTTCTTTGGTTTGTCTAAAGACCCTTGCTGGTTGGACAGCAGCTCCTCCCTTCCTTATTAATTCAGGCTTGGGTGACTCGGTTCTACTAATACGTTGCTACCGTTCCCCAGGGAGTCTCCGACTTCAATCTATTAGAGTTATCTCCAGCTTCTTATCCGAACTGCCTGGAGTTGACTTTCTTCCTCTTCCAGAGGGGATTCCTTGACTTCGTAACCTAACTTTAGGAAGGAATTTAGGTTGACACTCTCAAGTGGATGAGATCGGGAGATATAACAAAGAAGGAGGAAGTCTCTCTACTATGCGAGATAGGTTGGTTACACTAGGTCTGCAGATAGGGCAGGCTCGATTAGTTGCGTACACTAAGCTCATCTTTGGAACAAGGTTCTGAAAGAAAGATTAGCCTTCTTATGAAGCTGAAGAAAGAGCAGATAATGACCCGGCTGCGACCCTTTCATAAGAATCAAAATAGGAGACAGGGGAAGACGAGATATTGAAAGGCTTCAATTTCACAGGTAAAGGACAGACTGATTGCATCTACCGGGCACTGGACTTATTGGCTTAAGAAGCACAAGTGTGCAGGACCCAACAATAGGATCCCGGCTAAAGCCCGTATATGTAGATGTCTTCTTCCTGGTTCCAAGATTCACTTTCATTTCAGGGGCTAGGGTGGCACGAGCTTGGGTTGTCGGCGGTGTGATGGATACGTAGAAGACTAGACGTTGATCTTTTTTTTTTTTAAGATTCTCCAACAAGGAGAAAGCATTGAAGGGCTGCAACAGAGCAATAGGAGGCAAGACAAGAGACTCATGAATAGAGGTGAGAACATCCACAGCATGTCGGTAACTAATCAAAGGATATTGCTAGAGGTATGAGAGCAAGCCCAAAGGTATGTTTTTACATAAAGTAAGTTCAGTTGCAAGCCGAAGGCATACATCCAACGGGCGAAGTAACGGGCCCGCGGAGCTTATGATTGTGGTAGTCATTGCGAACATCTCTCCCCATTAGCAACAGATAAGAATTTTCAAACCACAAGAAGGGATCTCCTATTGAACGATAGGAAAATGAGTTCTTCCAGTTGGCATTCATTAGTCCGGTTGGGTAGGATCTCTTGAGTGGGCTTGGTTGGCCTTGCGAGTCAATACGCTTCACCCCTTTCCTTTACCTTGACTTTCCCAAGTCAATAGACTTGCCCTCTGAGATGCGCATAATCGTCTATCTGCAGAAAATATTTTTCTCTTCAAATAAAAGAGAGATTGGAGATTGACTTTCCTGGAATGAGTGTGTTAAGTACCCATCCCTTTTGAATAAGCTAATAAGAGAGGCTTTGGCCGGGCATCAGACATCCTTTCAAGCATCACAAACCTATTCGATGCTGTCCCTTGGCTTTGGTCTTTTCGATAGACTTTCCGTAGCTCAGTACTGCAGATCGTTGAAAGAGGAATTTCTTGTGACAACTGTACTTACTGCAGTGCAGTACTTGTTAAAAGAGAGAGAGCCCTCCCGTTATGACTCAAAGAAGGTAATAAGCTAATAGATGGGCCTCATCTCAAAAAAGGTAGAGGAGAGATAGAATGAGTCAATGCGCATTGCTAGTTGAGATTGAATGTGGGTATTTAGACTCTCTATTCTATAATAAAGAGGCTCGGGAAAGAAAGAAAGAAAGAGAGGAGGGCAAAGAGGAGCCATGAGAGCACCAACGAAAGAGAAGGATTAGCAGTCGTAAGGCCGATAAATGCAGTCTACTCACAAACTATAGAAAGTCTCCCTGTCTGACTTTTACCTAGTGTGATAGAGAGAGTCTTCATCCTTCAATCGATTCACTAAGCAAGAACAAAGCCTTAGTTCAGTTACGGCATTCATTCCATCCCCATCACCTATTTCGGCCACCTTCTTTACAGGTTTGAGTCCCGGAATGAAGCTCTAAACTTCAATGAATCAACCTTCGGCAGTCTGAAGACCCTGCTGTGCATTAAAACTTACTTGCCATCATCCGCTCTGGTTCTTATCAAACTATTCCTTACTACAACTACAGGTTTGATGGAATTGTCTCAGTCTATTTTATCTTAAGAAGGCCTAACTCCCTAACTACGAACTAATGCTTATGGGCAAAGGAGGTAACTTCACTGCTCCCTTCACTTTCAAGAAGCCATCGCCAAATAGTTATCTTAGTATCGAAGTCTGATTTTGACAGCTTGTAGATGTGCTTGTCGAGGAGCATGCATAAACTGAAAGACTTGATTCACAGCAAAGGTCATGTCGGGCCGGGTCAACGTGAAAGACTTAAGGCCTCCCACCATACTTGTATAGTTCCTTGGATCAAGTCTTTTCTTTGAGTCAAGCCTGACGCGACTAGCCTGACCTTTTCCTCCTCTTAGTAATGGGAATCACGACAACCACATTCCCCCAGGTAGTGAGCCCGTGAAAGGCCCAATAGTCAACAGTAGACACAGGATCTCGAAATGTCGAGGTTCTGACGATCGGATAGGAAATCTACTCTATCTACTGATGCGGGAAAGGCAGTTGAGGTTGTGCAACAAAGGAGACATGTGATCAATTTGTCATCCTTTCTAACCGATCCATTGCGTGTCACGTCGCCCTATCCATAGAGGAAGAAGGCGTATGTTCAAGTCTCAAATCTTTCCTACCCGTGTAGTATAGTCAAGCTTTATAGCGTGCCTCCCTTCTTTGATGATGTTGTAACTTCTCTGAAACTATAGCTTCCAGCAACTATTGATGCAGGAAGAAAGCACTAGAAATTGGTCTCGCTACGTGTCAGAATTTTGATATGATGAATCTCCAGACATTGACCCGCCAAGAGTTTACCATGCAGAGGAAGATAGATTGACTAATGAGCGAGGTACCTTAGCTTATATGTGGCCTGGTTGACACCTTCCTTTGCAGATTCATCGCATGAGCGCAGAGAATACTAGACTATGGTTCGGGTAGCGCATTGAGATGAGTCCCATATTTATAGCGTTTACTCGGCTGAAACAGATTCATATAGGGAAGCTGGTCAAACCAAAGACTCAGTCCGAGCAAGAGACTAAACATAAAGGTCAATCGAAAGTCCCTCTTCTCTTGGAAGAGAGGTAGAGCGCGTCGACGAAGTCCTCGGATACCGGCAGGCAGGCTAGACGAGTTGCGTCAAAGAGTGCGGCTTTGGTCCCGCTTTATTCAGGTTTGACTCCTCCACAACAGGTTATTCAAGATCGAAACGAGTTAGTATGCTGTCCCGGAAGAGGAGGGTTTACCACATAGAAGTTTGACGAAAAGAGGGATATGGGCGATCATGAAGCGACTCGCGCCCGGATCATCCGTCAAGGATCGAAGGAGCTGCTGCAACTGATCCAATGGAGATTGTGCCACTTCCGTCAACGTCCTGTGAACTAGTATGAGTGAATCCCGTGGAACCAGTAGACAGAGTCTCCATATCAATCGCTGCATACATGGTCGCAGGCTTCCAATTGAGAGGCGTACTCTACCCTCATCCTGCTTCCTGTCTGCCTTGTGGATGGAATCCCTATGTAGATGGGTTTCAGGAGGCTACCCGAACAAGTCAATGAGAGTCCCGCTGTAAGAATGTGCACATCTTGCTTCGAGGTTGTCAACCAAGACTGTCTTCTATCTTCATTCAATGCCAACGAAAACAGCAGCTATTGCTGCTGGGGATGCCGTTTCTCGTGAACTCTCCGTGATAGGATAGAAAAGGTAATTGGAACTGAAAGAGAACCTATCCCATAGAGGAAGAGGGACCATGCCTATAGCAAGCAGGGAAGAGATCTTTCCGAGCCCCCCATGCCGACTTATAGTATGAAGAGGCGAGTGAAGCAAAGAGACCCTCCGCCGATGAAACTAGCGATGCTCGGGGGCGCCTTTATTCGGTCTTCGCTTGATGACCCCTCACGACTTCGGGAAGGGTATTTATACTTGTTACGGAGAGAGACCTCCTACAAAGGAAGCGAAATAGAAGGTAGAGCGAAAGACCACGTCACTCACTTAATTAACTAACTGACAACTGACCAACTTAATGACTAGGGCTGACTCACGGCACAAGAGGATGAATTCAAAGAAAGAGCTAAAGTGGGAGATGAAAGAAGAAATGCAAAGAAGAGATAGAAGTGGAGAATCTTTAATCGATCTCGCATTGCGACTCCTTGGAGTTCTTCATAGTGATCGTTACTCAGAATAGAAAGCGGAGCTCCCCCGCGATGCTGATTAATATTAGTGGCATCAGTTCGGTACCGGCGTAAGAGAAGAGATCACCAAATGTTTCATGCGAGAATCCGAAGTAGCGATTCCCTTCCTCGTTCAGGAAAGGCTGGTTTGACAACCGGGTACCAAAAACGTTCCAGCGTAAGATCAGGAGAGGATTGTGAAAGAAAAGCAGCTTGTGCCCAAACCTCTTTTAGTAGATAGAAACGGAGATAGGAAGCCCGTAGAGACGGATGAAAAGGAACCCGGAGAAAGAAGCCTGTGGTGAAGTTCCGCTTGAAAGCAATGGATGGCATCCTCGCTAAGCTCCGGCTGCAGAAGGAGTTATGTAGGCGGAGTTGTCTTGTGGGACTTCACATTCGTGCTTTGAGGCAGATGTGTCAGTTAATCCATTAGCAGTAGGAGTAGGAGCTGGAACAGTGGAGTAGAAAGATTCAATCGATCAGGAAAGCAAGCGAGCAGTCTCAGTACAGTAGTCACCGAAATCTAAGACAGGGCACCGTGGAAATAAACTCCCGGCCGGATAGGTTCATTAAGCAGTGTGCGGTGCGGATTCTCAAATATGGTATGGGCAGAGTGGGCGGTTTCTACCAAGAGACTATGGAACTAGTCATCACCACCTTCTTTAAAGGATAGAGGATCGAGATCCAGCCAAGCCTTAGACCGGAGCGTCCCCGCCTGCCAAATCCTCAGAGTCAAAAGGAAGTCAGAGTCCCGTAAGGATTTCTTTAACCAATCGTTATGTTAGCTTTCTAAAATAGTTTTCGATTTCGAGCAAATGTAAACCCACTCGACCACAAGTTGAAAACAAGAGCAAATAGCCCTTCTATCGAAGAAGAGAAAATCTCTCTTGAAGGAAAAGGCCCGTAACGCTTACACGACTATAGAGTTACAGCACCTGCCGAAAAGAAACTTTGTCAATAAAGAAATGGATTCCCCAAATAAATAAGAATGGAATTCCTAGAAGTTGACCTGCTTCCTGCCCGTACCAGAAACATTCTATTCTCTCAGCAGACCAAGAGCTGGAACTGCTAAACGAAGGAGCTAACTTACTAGGTAGAAAAACAAAGGAGCCACTCCCTTTGGACATCCTCCCTCGATTAGCGAGCCAGTTTGCACTGGTATTCCCTTCCCATGACATTGGATAAGGTAACAGACCAATCTACTCAACCCCTATCTGATAGTGCTAGCAAAGCCATCACCTTCGAGGAGCCTGATAGAAGTCAAAGAAGAACCCAGGGTGGACGTAGTTCAGCTCTACCTACTAGGAATGGAATGAAACACACATCGTTGTTGAGCCGACAAAGAGTGCCTATGTGACGTTATTTCACGTCTTTCTATCTATACTGGAGCAAGACGTCGATTTGAATCCAAGAATTCGTACAAAAGAGAGCGACTTGCCTACTGAAAGGACGTATGCGAATTAATGCGTTTTCAGTACGTCTGTTAGTGATGAAAGGAAGGAATGATCCTCTGGCTTGATTACACGAATGCATTTCGGTTGAGTAGCAATAGATGCATCAACTTTACCATGAACCTCTTTGATGACGGATTCATGATTAAAAAGCATGGGCCATAGTTAACGTAAAGTAAGGTAATGAATTAATAGGAAGGCACTGATTTTGAAGGTAATGAGAACGGGCGCTAACTATTCTAAGCTGTCGGTAGTTGAAAGCAATCTGTCGTTAGAAGTGGGTAAGATGAATTGAAAGCTAAGTTCTAATTATCTCTACTCAAGGTAGACTAACCTTAGGAGCTTTACTTGAGTACTTAGCCTAGAGGGGAAGGTATATGAAAGGGAAGCTAACCATGTTCAAGGAAGAGGCCTTGAGTGAAGTTCAGTAGTGAATTCGAATATTACATATCATAAGAAATTGAAAGGATTCTCACTTTCCCAAGCTAAGGCTTCTTCGATCGTTAGAATGAAATCTAATGTCGACCTCTTAGGCATTTCAACAATCATCTGCCTCTAGGATGCCGGGATGCAAAGGAAAAGAGCTTCATTCAGTTACTGCGCCACAATCTGTTGTGGACCTTGACTCCGAGTGTGAATCTTCGGTCAATCCCTTTCGATAATTCATCAAGAGTCTCTCAACATAAGATATAGGAAAGCCGGCTAGCAAATAGAGTGCCAGACAGTCCCTACGCTCTCAGGATGTGTAAGAACGACTATTTGATGGCAATTCGATCGAGAAGCTACAGAAGAGTTCAATCTTTATTGGATTTCCATTTCTTGGGATCAAAAATAGGGTAGGAAAGGACTTGTCAGCGAGAAAACGAAGCGAGAACATTTGCAACCCACTCACTCCAAAAAGGCTTAGGAAGGAGTAGCACACTCTCCTAGGAAAGATTGCCCCGTCCACTGAATTAGTTACACAGGCCCGTTAGTGAAACCGTTCTGGATAAAGAGATGTGGGGTAGGATCTTTCCTTCTTTCAGGCAGCGTAGATGCTCATGGTGCGGCATACTTTTGACCATTTGATCCCATGGTCAAAGAAAGGAAGTTGACTGATGCTACTCCGTCTTCAGCCTAGCCTATCTCGCCCACCACCCTATAGCTAGACTTTCAACGCGCTAGCTCGTAACCTTACTACTCGAACGGGAATTAGTAGTAGTGTAGTTCCTTTATAATCAACCAATCTGACTCATCAGCCCATTGAGATTGGGGTTTTAACCTTTTTCAATTGGTTATGCGAAATGCCAATCTCTGATATCCTCACCTCGTTAACTGATCCGTCCTCTCCCATCTGTTTGCCACCTCTGCATAACCATAAACTGAATAACAAGACGAGCGCTCCGCTGTCATACAAGGGGCTCCATCCTTTCCTTCTATCCCATGTAGGCCTATTCATGCTTTCTGTTAAGATGCTCTAGTTCAATCTCCGTCGCCTCCCCCCCTTTTCGAGAAAGAAAGCTTGACCTTATTTATAGAATAGAAGAAGGGCAATGCTCAATTTTTTAAAGAAAGCTTGCCTGACTAACTATATCCGAGATTGGTGAATGAGAATTCCCCGATGGAAAGGCAGGTCAGTGAACTTCCAGGACTCAAAGGTCACGGTATGGTGGAGGGCTGGAAGGGAGACGTTTATTTGAATTAGAAGCTGCTGAAGAAGGATGAAAAGGAAAAAATGACTGCCCCAATCCACCCTTGACTGTGGAAGCTATGGGGCTGTACGTGGTGAAAGACAATAGGCAGACAAAGAAGACGGAATCCGATCAGGGACATTGACCGAGACCAGGCCCCGATAGCGGGGTTGCAAGAGGGGGAACCCTGAAAAAAGGATCCACTGAAATGAGATAACAAGCACGAAGGCTTCCGTCATAGATGGGAAGCATCATGATCCTCTTCCTCTCTATCATCATGAGAGAATATGGATTGGTGAGCTTTCTATCTATGCTATGATGCACTGAATGCCATTGAAGTGAAGTGGTACGGATCGATCTTTCCAATGTTGTTGTTTGGTCTTCTTTGATGAAGCGCTATACAATAGATCTTGACCCGTTCGTGATGGCTTTGCCTTTTCTTGTCCAGATTTTTTGTACTCTCCCGAAGCCACAGAATGACCAACTGAACTGTCTGAGTCGAACAAGCTCTCTTGACCACCTCCGGGTATGACTGAAGAAAAAGATGATGCTGACTTAAAGCATGAATCCCCCGTGACGGGTTGTTCTTCTTGGTCGTCGAGACCTATTGCTGCCATAATGTGAGAACATAAAATGCCAACAATGTCAAATCCACAGGCGAATCTCATTCACCACGCCCTATCTTCAGAACTCAAAATTCTGACTCTCAGCCATTATTACATAACCTTGATCAACGATCAGTCCCAGCCCAGTAGCCGAGAAATCCATTCCATTAGCCAGAGTAGGAGTAGCCCAAATCCGTTAGAGTTAGACTTTGAATAAGAGAAGGTAGAGCGAGGCACCAATCCGTACTCTGAATAATCCGAATTGACTCTTTGTCGTTCTATTCACTCTTCCGAACGTTGAGAAGGCAGTATAAGAGGTTGCATTAGCAGACCAGCCTTCGTTCGTATGAATATTCAAGTTTCGTACCCGGAAGGAGAAAGCAAAAAGTAAAGACACTCACTGACGGCATTGATTAATAGAGAACAGGTTCATGGTCACTGGCTAGTATTTGCTGGTTCGCTGACGTAACTGATTCTTTTAGTACGAAGGGTCTTTGTCCACCTTACACGAGCCAGCGTCACGTCAGTCCGAACTAGCTTTGCAAAATTCATCATTTTTCACAAAGACGTATATGCCCTATTTTCTTCTTCTTTCTTAGTCTTTCGTACCTGACTTTAAGGGTGCTTTTAATAGTGAAGCTGATTCCAGCATTCTATTAAGGAATTGGGGCTGAAAGTCCTTCTTTTACTCTTTCTCGAAATGTCGTAGAAGAGTGAAGAAAGATTACAAAGGCAGTATGATGAATTCCTGAATCAATGGCATGAAGAAGGGAAAGCGCTACTTAATCATGAAGGATGGATAAGCACGTGCTACATTCCCTATCATAGATGGAGAAAGATAAAGAAAGAACATCATTACCCGATTTCCGAGATTTTAGAAAAACCTTGACTCTTTCTTTTTTTTAGTGGGCTGAGAGGTGTGAGCTACACCAAGAATTTACAAGCCTATGAGCCTTAACCCAAGAAATCCAGATGGTAATCGCTTTGACCCTGATCCAAGTTGCAGATGAAAGAGAGGTTTTTTCCCTATAGCGCTAGCCAGCAAGCATTAGATCAAGCTGATTTTGTCCATTTCGCCTAGCCCTTCATCGACACGGGAAGATCAAGCAAGCGGATTACCTTCATTTGGATGATGCTGTGAGCTCAGTTCAGGAACTTTTCTTCGACTACGGGTATGATGATTCGATCACATGTAAACGAAATCTCAACTTCCTATGCCCTTCTTTGATTGTCCCATCATACCG
>JAOTAZ010071070.1:0-16312 GCA_025629785.1 Erythroxylum oxycarpum | reverse complement strand
TACGGGTATGATGATTCGATCACATGTAAACGAAATCTCAACTTCCTATGCCCTTCTTTGATTGTCCCATCATACCGTGATTATATACGCAAAGAAAGGACATCAATTCTCTTTCTATCGAACCAAGCCAGTTCCTTATTACATAAAGCATATGTCATTCCCGGCAAGCAATCAAGCATTCCATCTATCGGGATCCAATCCAGCTAGGCAAGCAAGAGCTGGTTTTCCTTTGCCAGTGAGCTAAACAAGTGCCGCCAGGTTAAAGGCCCGGAAGCTAGTAGACCAGTCATTGTCAGAAGGAACCGCCACTGATGGCGAACTCACCAAGTGTGACTACCGCTGCGTTTGCTGCATCATGGCTGGTGGTGCTAATGCAGAACTTCGTGAACGGGTTGCAAGGCTTTCTGTCCAATATTCTCACTCAGAGATAGATACCTGTTACCGAGCCAGTAAGATGCTTGGCTGGCCTTGTCGAATTCCCCAGTTTCACAAGCAAAACAAGTGTTTGTTTTTGTAGTGACATTCGACGTAAAGGAATGAAAAGCAGTCATTCAGTTCTAAATATAGGTAGAAAAGTGTCATGAAAGTCTTGCGCGTAGACAGAGTAAGGTATTCAAGTCCGAGTTTCAGTCCTCTGGTCATCAATCTCAATCGTAGCCAGTATTCGTCAGGTTGACCGGTTCTCCGGCTACCATTCCGGTGCACTATTGGAGAACACATTGGGCCTGCTGCTTTCTTAATTGAGACTTCAGACAAAATAGGACTTCCACTCCTTCTGTTAAGCGGGGACAGGACAATTACTAGTTGTGGCCTGTGAACCTCTAGATGAACCAAAGGCGCTCTACCAAGAGCCTCGACGGCAAGTCAAGGGTTCGAGCTCCTGTGATGGAAACTTGTTGTTAACAATAGGTCTTAAAAACTTCATAGAAAGAATGATCAGCCATTCCATTTGTGTTTTCAGCAAGTAGGCAAGGTGAATATATGCTTTCTATGTTTCAATCGGATACCAATTGCTTGGATGCGTTTGAAAGCCTCGAGATTACTTGAAGAAAAATTGCTTTGACGGCCTAACAAATGGTCCTTTGATGGGCGAACGACGGGGATTGAACCCGCGCGTGGTGGATTCACAATCCACTGCCTTGATCCACTTGGCTACATCCGCCCCTACCCCCGCACAGGTTTCAGTCTCTATAACGGATCAGATCCTTTCTGAACTCCCTTACCTAAACCAAGGCCTATCAAAGAGAGGCTTTTTCCTATACTCAAGTTGCAAGTCTATTGTTCTCTTTCCGAATTAGGTGAAAGAAAGCTTCAAACAAAGAGGTTGGGCTGTTCACTTCATTGATTTGACTGAACTTGACTTAAGATTAAAGAGAGGGTCCTTACTTATTCAGGCAGTAAAGGCTCATTTAGTAGACAGCGAGCGAGCAGCAAGCACCTACTCCTATCAAAAGAAAAAGCAGCAAGCTGAACTTGAAGAATAGGTTCCGAAGGAAAGGAAATTTTCTTCGAGGGGCCGCAGTCGTTTTATTGCTCGTTAGCGCCCTTATACATAGGCTTCGCCGAAAAGATTCATCTCTTTTTTCAAATGAAGATTTAGGGCTCTCTCTTGTTCATAGATCTTGAAAGCAGATCTATCCCCGGCAGAACCAAGACTTAAAGGGTGTAAGCAACGGAAGGTTCTCACCCTGTCCCCGACATTGTTCTCCGCTTATAGAATCTAATGAAGCACCCCTTCTTAAAAGCGAAAGGGGACACCATTCTCTTTCTTTCTTCAATTGTTCCGATCAGGACAAGTGGGTTGCTTCGTTTCTTGCAGAACCTTATTTAAAAGAGAGGACTGATTGACTGATTCTATTCGGGTAGGAAGCATTATATAGACCCCTTACTATAGAGGCAATTTACTTAAGAGTGGATGGCCCGACCGGCTCCTTCGTCGCCCCCTGCTTTCTTTTCTGACTTTAGGCAATATATGAAAATGAAGGGATTAGCTTCTATTTCAAGAGCAAGGAAGTGGTACTAAGCATCGAACATTAGCATCGTATATAAAAGGTCTTCATCTTCATATACGAAATTTTTCTGTAATTGCAGCGACAGGAAGGATAAGGAGGGATGGAAGTACCTTATCTATAGGGAGACTTAGAAAGTTCACGCCCACCTATGGCAGTAGTGAAATAACGTTTTTGATGCACGGCATTGATTCTATCTTTCCTCCAAGCAATTGTCTGAAGCTCCTGAGTCTCCTTCTAAAAATCGAGTAAGATCCGCACGTATATTGATCTCTTTCTTTTGTTTCACAACCTATGCTTCCTACTCTCTTTTACTTCAGCACTAGAACTTCACTTTCCAACTTGTTGGTAATCGACCTCTTGAGAGGTCTTGAGGACTAGATGTCCGATCTACTCTTTAGGAGTCTAAAGGGGGAGGTCCGGAAAAAGCAGTCGTTGCGTTTAGCCGTCCCGAAGGACGGAGCAGTTACTTAAGCGCTAACGCCCTTACTGATGGGTTAGCTGTTTCAGCCGTTACTCCACAGTGGGACTGCCGTCACCTGTTCATGTTCTTCAGCCGTCTCCACCCTCCGAACACTGACTTATAATCTCATCTGCTGTTCCTGCGAAGGCGCGTAGCTTAATAACGCTACCTTGGCCTCTTCTTTCCTAGCGAACTCTTGCCCGTCCGCCAATAGACAGAAGAACTCAGTGATCCGTTGAGAAAAGAAGAACTTCTGACGCTTTGAGAGAGGAGCACCCGGGTGAATGAGAGAAGAAGAGTGAAGGTTGTGCAACAAAAGAAAGCATACCACTTTTTCTAAGGAGAGGAGCGACAACATGGAGCTAAGCACTTGACCACTAGGTGAAGGAGTTAGAGAGCGGCACTCCGCAATGAACACTAACAGAAAGCTAAGCGAATGAGTACCTATCCCTTACGGGAATCGAACCCGTGTCTTCGACATGAAAAGACGATGTCCTAACCACTGGACGAAAGGGACCAAAAAGCCATTCTTCATATACCTCAGCTCCGAGAATAGAAATGGTTCGTTTTGTTTCTATACGCAATTAAATCTTTCTTTTGTGTTCATGTTGGCGATTTCAGATGTGAATTCTTTTGTTGCACAACCTAGCCTAATATATTCAAATAGTGGACTTCGACTAAGATATGGATCTCCGGCTTCTCCTTCTACAAGGCATGTATTAAGCATTTAGACTACTCATCGCTACTTCATTCCCGTGAACCTTTTCTGGTTAGGAAAGAGCTTCCTAAAATAGACGAAAAAGCTAAGATGCGCCACAAGGTTATTGAAGGGAAGAGCCCTATTGCTTGAAGGGAGCTCTCTAAGCTGTCTAGCTCTCTATTACCGGGAAAGCAAGAAAATCAGTATAATATCGTCAAGGTCAACCTCATCACAGAAAAGATTTGAACTCACAAGAGAGCTGAAACCAAGGGGCCTAGCTGCTATTTAACCGGGAGTTAATCTAGCGGCAGGCTAGAATCCACTAATAATCATATCCTGACCCAGGGTATTCGTAGATCGGAGATTGTCTAAATGGTAAGGTAATAAGGAAGTGGCTGCAGTCCTCTCATATAAAATAGAAAGAAGTTCTGCTTGTTCTCTCTTTTTCCGAGTCAGATTACATTCAAATCGTTATTTAAAATGTCAAGATTGGCTTGGTCGTCGTCACACCACTCGCTGATGCGGATCTGGGAGGCTAGGTAGGCTAGCATTGAATACGAATAAGCTCTTCTTTCTTTTCCTTCGGAACCTCTTGTTCAAATGCTTTCCCTAGCTTAACTATTTAAGTCTTAGATAAAGGAAGTTGATCTTTAACCAGCGATTTTCACGTCAACGGATCAAAGAAGGGCAGGATGAAGACTTCTAAACTGACTCCCGAATTCTATCTCTAGATAGGAGAAAGAAGAAAGACGGGTTTAGAGATGGGAGCAGGAAAGGGGAAAAGAAAGGGAAGGAGAACATAGTTGCTGATGCCCTTTCGTCACAGAAAGAGGAGATAGATGTTGGCTTGCTCCAGTAAGGAATGATTAGCTTAAGGACTAATTGAACAGATTCGCTAAACAGAAGAGAGATCTCACGGGCAGGTAGCGTTACAGAAGCGATACCAGAAGACCGATGGCAGGGAGATCGATAGAGAGATTCGAGATGCGACCGATACCTCTTACGAGAGTGACAAGAGACTTCAGTCTTCTTTGATTTGAGATCTTGTACCCACTACTAGTAAGGAGAATAGACAGAGAGGGATGGAGCTTTCTGTTACAATTAAGTTAGCAGTCTGTCCTGTTACCGCGAAGGCGGAAGACTCTCATTAGAATTGGCTTTCTTTTAGGGAGGAATACTAAGCATAGAGATTGCAGACCCGTTTTCAGCTTCCTACTTCCCGTCAGGCAGTTCAAGAGAGTTCCAGCCAGGTACACCTTCTGCCTCTAAGTCGCAAGCGCTTTTGTAAGCTTTGACAGCCCAATTCATTACTTCTTCTTACTAAAAGCTTGGAGAGATCTAGTTTCACTAATCCTCTGCATTTGGAGTCCTGAGATCGGTGAAAGAATGAAGGAGTTCCAAGGCGCCTTCAAGAGCTTTGGTTTCAGCTCTCTGGGAGAAGGAGCAGAAGGTTGAAAGAAGAACAAGATGGGAGCATGCTTTGCTTTATGAATAGGGCCGGGTGATCCAATTTCTCATTGGTAATAGCCTTTTATTAGGTGTAATACCACTTGAGAATTCATAATCATACTCCTGGACTGTTAGCCTTAGTCTAAGCTGGCACAGTAGTGTCTTTTAACGGGCACTTGCTGGTTTTGCTTATGGAAGTGTTTAGTTAGCCTTATCCTTACTGCTTCATTTTACAACTTTTAGGAATTTAGTGAATTAGGAGACAGTCGGTTGAGCTTTCGTTTCGTACTTTTTTGCACTAGGTTGCTTTAGTGCCTTTGAAGAGTTTCATGAGTACTTTTGAGTTACTTGTATGCCTTGAGAACTAACCACCAAAGACTACCTTTTTTGGTTCACCCTTGACGTTCATCTTTCTTCAAGAAATTTAGGTGTGTGTTTAGACAAATAAGTTCTTTTGACCACCTCTTTTTGAGATGATCTCGTACTCAAAACCCAAGAAATCGTAAATATGCTTCAATAAAAATAAGTTTTCTGGGCAAAGGTAGTCGGGAAGAAAAGCAAAGCGAGAAAGAATATTAGGGAAAAGTACAGACAAGGTTGAAGAAAGGGACAGGCTATGTACTTTTTTTTGGAGAAGCTAAGTTAGGACTGGGCGATTGATTTACAGAGGAGGGAGTATAGACTTGAGTGGGAAATCGAGTCGACGCATTCTCCGTCTTCGGTTGTAGGAATGCCAAGAGACTATCTTCCAGAGGGGAGACGGCCTATGAGGTAGTAGGAGACCAAGGTTATGTAAGAAGCTTGCAAGGGAGCTGCAAGTGGACCTTGAAAGTAGGGTTTGAATCGATTCCGGGGTCATGGCGTGTCTTCGATTAGTCAAAGAGCTGGGGAAGCAAGTACTGCAAGAAAGGGGGTGCCCCGTATTAACATAAAAAAGGGGTCTAATGGCCCTAGTATTCTCTTATATAGTGGGAAAGAAGTTCTCACTCTTATTACCAAGGGAATAGCCCGAATTGACTAAGAAAGACTAACTCTGTCTCAATTCATCTTTAAATAGGCCTAATTTGCTAAATCTTGTATAGAGAACCATACGAAGGGAATTTCTTTGACTCCTTTCCTTTCATTCGTAAGAGTTGATAATCTATGAAGATAGGGATGGCTATTCTTTCTATCTATAGGAGGTATTCTTGCTTTCTATGGGGCGACTTTCTCAATCAATCGTAGCTTCTGTCCCTGCCTGAGTAGCTGATTCCCAGTTAGAAGTTCTCGAGAAGCATGTCTTAAGCAGAGAGCTCGCCTTCGCGCTCAGAAGCCATCTCTCTATAAGCAAAAACTTCGTTTTAGCCCATCAGACTTACACAGGGGAATCCATTTAAGGTCTCTTAGTTGGCATTCTTTGAGCTCATTAGCAGCTTATGAATGAGGAGAGTCTTATAAATGAGTATAGGCCTTCATATTCTAATATTAGAAAGAGTGGGATTAGATAGGGCCTAATATTCAGAATTCATCTATCATCGATGGTAAAAGAAGAAAAGAAGAGAAAGTGCAAGAGAAGAAAGGTACCTAATGAGATCGAAATCCTAGCCCTATAGAATACTTGATCCCCTTTATACGCTTATGATAAGGCGAGCTATAATCAATAGTAGAAGGGGAAGTCTAGCCCTTATCCCAGCAGAGAAAGATCACCCATGAATGTTGATATTAGCGAGAAAGGGGCGACGAAGGAGCCGAGGAGTGAATCGTCAGACCGAAAGCAAATATTTTCATGATAAGAAAGGAAGTCAACCTAATATAGCAAGTTTCAGCTAAGAAAGGGAAGAAAAGTGAGAACATCTACCTAAGTTCTCTAAGCTTAAATGCTAGGTGGAGAAAAGTAGCTAAGCTAAGGTTTAGCATGGAATATGTTGAAGGACCTATCTGAATAGGCCTAGCGCTTACTGAGGGAGGCCCAACATATAGCATATAGAAGGAAGCCTATTTGAAGGGAAAAGCCCTAATCATGAATAGACTCCCATATATTAGGTCTAAGCTGAAGGGAAGACCTCTAATCCTATAAGTGTTCGGGAACATCAGAAATTTCTTACTTTGATTGGGATTTTAAGAAGGAGAGGTTAGCTATATGCTTATGCCTTGCTTACCCGAACGAAAGGAGTAAAGCCTATATAGGGACACCCGCCTCTCTTTAGAAGTAGTTAGGGGCTAATATATTCAGTCTAATGCTAGCCTAGATTTAGCACTATTCCCGTACACCGGCCTAGATGGAAAGAGGTTCCTTTATGATAATGCTAGCCCTAAGAAAAGAAAGGAATTAAGGAATCTACCTTTCCTACATTTTCCGAGACTAATACCTGGTACCTGGAAGAGCTTGCTTTTCTTTGATGCCTAGCTCAGCATGGGATAGATTCAATTAAAGGATGAGTGAGGCGTATAGTTCCAGTTGCCGGGACAGAAGACATGTCTTAGTTGCTCAATTTATATACTTAATATCTTCCTGAAATAGATAGAAAGAAGAACTCTTTTCATTCGTAAGATAGTATGATAATAGGAAAGTCCGAATCCTCTTCTTCGCCACTCATAGAAGAAAGAGCTTTGGCTTCCTTTGACTTCATCCCAGGGTTTCCTAATAGAATAGGCGCATTGACCGAATAGACTTATTGCCTAGTGTTTCAGGATAGTTTGATAGAATCAATGTACGATGGTGAACACATGAAAGCAGTCTACGGACCCGCGCAGGGAAGCGCGTGGAAGATATGTAATGAGCTGAGAGCGAGTGGAAGATAAGAAAGAAGCAAATAGCATATTTTGTTCCAAACCTCATTTCTATCACTAGAGTACAACTCATAAAACCAAGTGCAGGCTTCAATGGGAACCTTCTCACGCCCCTGAAATAGCCTTCATTGACGCAAAAATAGCTGTTTTTAGGGGCCGGCTCAACCTTCTTTCTCCTCGGTTCTTACCAATAATCCTCGTCCTCCTCCTACGACTCTGACTCCTGTTCTTAAGGATCTTTCTATTCCTCCCAAACAACGTCAAACTGTTGATGGTCTTCCTTTCATCCCATTCTCTACCCCAACCCCAGGATCTACTCTTCTTTCTCAATCTGAAAATCAGCATCACCACACTCTTGTAGCGAAGTTATCGGCTGGCCGCCCCTCGATTCATTCATCCATGAGCACATCAATAAAACCTGGCTGGGGTTTGCAGCACCACGCAGTGGCCCATCTTTCACAGCCTTCGCCATGTTATGATCCATCTATCCTCACATGATGACTTTGTAAAAGCTTGGTCCAGAGAGTCTCACCTAATGGAAAGTGATCTTTATCGCCTCTTTCGCTGGACTCCATCCTTTAAGCCAAAATCGGAATCTTAGTTTGCTGCCGTTTGGACCCAATTGGCTTGGTGTGGCCCAATTCTCCTATAATCTACGGCCTTTTGATTAACCCTTCATATCTCTTTGAGATTGTGGGCTCTTTCGGTACGTTGCTTAGGGTTGACAACAGCACTCTCGATCTCTCACATCCTATGTATGCTAGGCTTTGCGTGGAAGTCCTCACTACCGATCGCCTTTGCCTTCCAAGGTCTTGATTGGGGTTGGCAAAGATGATTCGTTTTCTCAAAAAGTGATTGTGGAAGGTCATGTTTTCTATTGTTCTCACTGCTGCCTGAAGGCTCACTCGGAAATAGACTGCAGAAAGAAAGATGCCAAAGGTGTTAACAGGGATACTACCACTACTTCGGACAAGGTAGGTAAGCCTGCTCGTAAAGGCTATAATATTGGCAAGGCAGATAAGTCCCCATCTACTGCTACTGTTGCGAAAGCCATGCAAGCTGTGACTAAACCTGCTTCTAAACAGCGTGACCCGAGACAGAAAGCACAGCCCCTGAGGCATCTCCTACCACGGAACCAGAAGTGGATATCACTGAGGAAGCATCTCCATCTTTTAGTCAATCTTTTCTTCTTGATCTGCCCCCGGTTTGTATTACCTCCAGTCACTTTCTTGCAGAACCTGAGATTGGGGATTCTTCAGGATTGACTTAGATAGACTGATTTGATACACGTCAGCCTTTCTTACTTTCAGCTCCTTTTTCATTAGTCAAGTAGGGGCGAAGAGCGAGGATTTTCAAATATGTGGAGTCAAGCTGCGGAAAAGCACTATGTAAGTCAAGTGCCTATCCCTTTCGTCGTCAGCGCAGAGAGGTAGTGGGAAGTCATCAAAGAACCACTTCGAGAGAACCCTTATACCAATTTTAAAGACAGCGAGAGCCTCTTTCCGTTTCACTTCGAAAGCCTTAGTGTCCCTTTCGTACTGTACTCGCTCCCCCGCACCGAGGGAATTGGCATATGGATTGGCTTGGGGAATGCACCAGCTTTTTTCCACTTCACCACCTATGACCTACGCTTCCATATCCGATTGCTCCTCTTGCCGTTGTTGATGGTTGGAACGCTCTCCCCTGAGTAGCCCGAACTAGAGTTCCAACATTGTCTTGCCTTGCCATAGTGATTTCACTTACCTACTTCGCTTCGAGAAAGTACTGCTTATTCATTTAATTAATTGACCGGCCTCTTATCCCGGCTACTGCTCGTCCTTCCCTAATGTCAGCAATTGAGGCGCATTCCATGCCGAGTAGCTTTTAGCTTCTATCAACGATGCCTGCTCCAGCTATGTCCCTTGGCTCGAAAGAAGGGGGACTGTACAATCATTAGGGGTTGTAGTACCATTTTAAAGGATAGGAACTGAAGCGCCTGCCCCAACGAATGATTTTCTATCATGAAATAGATGACAGGCCTATCCCCGGGAAACTGAATCTTAATATCGAATGGACTCGATCCGCTTTTTAACTTGAGCGTAGCTCGGATTGCCCAACCTAAACCCCTTCTCTTTCGTTGGTGTTGGAACGCGGAAGAGCTGCTCTTCCTTAGCTTCTTGCTAGTTCTGTTCTGTTTATTCTCTCCTCATTAACGTTTCAAAATTCGTTGGCCTCTTTACGAGCTTCGAGCGCATCTTTTTATCCATTGTGTGGTCCAGTAGCTGCATCGCTTTATAATGGCATTCATTGAGTCTTAAACACCAGTCTTGCTTTGTATAAATACCCTTGACATGCCGTTGATTCTATGGCTGGGAGCATACCTCGTACCCAAACCGGGGAGACTGGGACTTTGTGATTCATAGATTCCAGAATGGCTATAATTGGTGGAGACCTCAGCTTTCGACTTCTTTTACGATACGAAACCAATCACCCCCGGCAAAGGATATGGGGAAACTAACCCACCTGTTGATAGACTAAAAACCTTTATTGCAATGGGATAAGCCGGGCGAGGAGGTGAATACCTAAAAAGTTGATTAAACTCGTAGAACTCAAAGCGCACTCCACACCAACATAATAGAAAAATGAACAAAAGAGGTATAACGTTGGAATTGGATGCTTTCGCAGGAGAGAATGATATGAAATCCCCGGAGTTCTCTATTGTGGTGCAAAGAAGAAAGAAGTAAGGCATCTATGATGACATCGTGGGTTTGAGGGAGTTAGAAAGAAGTAAGGACAAGGGGTCGACAGGGAGCCTGCACACGAAACCTACGTCAGTAAAGAAAGAGTAGGAAGAGAAGGCCCTACAGAATAAGGATGATCGACGAAGATCCTAGTGGAAAAGGAAGTTATAGGCAAAGCGGAAGTTGGCTTGTTCCAGTTTGTCAAGTCACCCTTCTTATACCATCTGAGCTAAAGCGAAGGTCCCTATTATAGATGGCGAGCCTCCGCGAGGACTGGTTTAGAGCTCGCGGCATGAATGGAAGTCAGTGATGGTACCAGATTGGCTTTGTTTTCAGTCCGATGGCATGAGCGAGGGATGGTCCCCGCGAACGGGCCATGTCCGCATCTTGTTCCGTAGAAAGAGTTCCCGCGAAAAGGAAAGCAGGGAGGAATGAGAGTGGGGAGTCAGAAAAAGATAGATTAAGTCGGGGTTGACCGCTGTTGAAGCGCTTTGCTCTTCTCTCTCAATAAGTTCAAAGATCTCTTTCTCCTTCTACCTTTGCTATCTCCTCTTTGAGGCCGGCCTTCTCCTGATCTTCTGGAGTTTGGACTCCAGCTTCTTTAGCTTTTCTCTCACTGCCCCTTCTCTTCCATTGCTGCAGAGCCCTTCCAGTGTGAGATAGCATCTCACTCATATCATAATTCAGATATACTCTGTCCAGATTTCCGTGAATTGGCATAATCCGGGTGTCTACTCCACTTTCATACTGAAATTGCCTATTGCTGACATAATGATTCCCAGCAGAAGTAGAAGTCTCAAGAGACGAGAGGACTATGGTCAGCGTAGTGAAATGTCTGGTTTGTGCTGTGGGGAAAGAGGTGGACCAGGAGCCTTGTGCGTAAACTCGGTCCAATCTCACCTTGAGATTTTCGGGGATATCTCTTCTATTGTCCCAAGTGAAGGTATAGCCTGAGTAGCCAATATCATAAAGATTGCAGTCATCTAGGGCCTCCCCACTCCTCCCTGGGCCGAAGGGTGACCACAGAGCTTCATTAAAGTCTCCTATTACAGCCCAAGGTCTGTTCTGGTGGTCCGTGTATAGATTCCTCAGCAAGGTCCAAGTCTTGTGTCTATTTTCCAATCTGGGTTCCCCATAGATGAATGTCATGCGCCATTGCAGCTGGTTGTTGTCATGCTCAGTGATGATGGTGTCTATATGGGGACATTGGCTGTAGTGAAAGATCAGTGTCCTCATGCCAAAAGAGACCCAAACCTCCACTCCTACCACAGCTGTCAAGGCCTAAGAAATTGGGCAGCCCTAGTCTCCACACGGGACTTGTCGATTTTTCTTTCCATAACAAAGAAGACCTTGGAGGAGTGAGTCCTCACCAAATTGATGAGCGTGCCAACTGCCGCGTCGCGTCTGCGCTTAGATAGCGATGTGAACCCGCCTTCCTTACCTTAATCAATAGATAGGTTTAGTCAAGCCAGTCCAGAGCGTCAGATCGAAGGGCTGGTGCGATCAAATAGACTTTTTGCTATGTCTAGAGCCCCCGAGGTACCACAGCACGAGTCAACCGAGGAGCGACAACATGGAGCTGACTCAGCTACTGTGTGTGTCAAATCTCCTGATGACGAGTAGAATAATAGATCCTTTCCACTTTTGACCCCAAAGCGACTTCTAGTCGGGCACTCCTGGCCTAAGGGAAGCCAAAAAGGGATCCAAGACTGTTCTTCTCCGAACAAGCGAGGCTTCAGAGAGAGAGGGTTTACCCGGGAAGAAGGTTCCAGACCTATGCCATAGACGGCGATGATGTCGTTATAGGTGATGCTAAGGTCGCGGACGAGTACTTCAAACTATTAGGTGATCTTGGTGTGACTATATCAAGTAAGAAGTCCATCATATCATCTATCGGTGGGTTCTAATTTGCTAAGCGGTTTCGAGTTAGAGATGGTAGTAAGGATTTCTCTCCTATCTCGCTCAAATCTCTTGCCGCTAACCCTATCGGGCTTGTTTCCATTGGGCATATGTACCAACCCAAAAGATTTAGTACATTGTGTCGTATAGGTGGTGCGGGATATAGGGCTTTATCCACCCTAGGTTCAAAACCATCGAAGAAATGGCAACGGGTATGATGTACACAAGGTCCGGCACAAAGGGCAAACTCCCTTTCTCATACTGGCTTTGTCGGGGTTTCCCGATTGGCCCGTATCAACAAGGTGAGAGACGAAACTTGCTCCATGAGAAGTTGAAACCAAAGGATAGACGGATAAGTCCTGAAGAGTTTCACTTTGATTCGGAGGTAGAGTTTCTCTCAAGCACTTTGTACTATAATTGGATGAAGTCCTGGTTAAATGACCTCAAATTGTATTGCTCTATTGTAGCGGAATTTGACCCACCTCTTGATGATGACTTTAAAGCGCCCTTCTGTGGGCTTTCATCGAGGAAAGCAGGCTTGATAGGCCCAAGTCTTCATTTGTAGGACTTTCTTTGATGGTTCATGTAGGCTTGGGTCTTTCATTCGGGCCCTATTGGGTGTGGGCCAATGCGTATAAGCTTGGGCTTTCTTAACGTGGCTCATTTGACGACTCAGTACATGGATGTCACGAGTCTATTGGCATAGAATATGGAAGATTTTCCACGTAAGCTGGTTGTACAAAGTTTGTTCGTGCATACAGGCAGCGTGGTTAGAGTACTAAAATTGTGCCAGCCATGCAATTCGTACTGCATTGGCGGAATTGCTCTACACTCTCTCAATTCCAGCTCGATAAGTGTCTTAACTTCATCAAATTCAAATCAAAGAAATTGAGTACTAGCACGTATGGCTATGGCTGTTCCAAACAGGCTTTCTGCAATTGATGCAGAAATGAGGCAAATTCAAAATGAAATTCAAGAACGCCGTAGAGCGCTAAACCTCTTTTTTAGAAATGTTAGAGCAAGAGATCCTGCAAGCAAAGAAGCGCGCATTCGCGCTACCAGAGAGCGCATAGAGGGTTTGGAGGAGAGGAAAGCTTTTGAGTATATACAGAGCGCAGCAAAAAACAAGCTGTAGTCTAAGATCAAGTGCAGAATTTTATGTTATATAATCAAGCTATCGCCCTTACTATAAGGATTTGTGAGCTGCTTTGGTGAAAATGACTAATGCAAGTGTTTCGTCTATGGGAACCCCATTCGCCTTGACAAAAGTAAACCAGGTTGGTCGTAGATCAGGATGCTCTAAATTGCGAACTAAGAAAAGTCTTTCCGGGTTATGCCAAAAAGAAAGACGTGTCTCCTTGATCGCTTAGACGCCCTTCTTGATCGACTGCTCTCGTACAGCCCTTACTATTCTTCCTCTCAAAGAAAACTTGCATGTAGGGGAAAGAGTAAACCCATGAACTAGATTCTAGAAGGCGTCAATCTTATGTACACGGGCCCGGCGTACCTCGTGTGTTCGAAATGCTCACTCCTCTTTCTATATGAGCAACCTATCTTAGGCGAGTCTACGGTAAAGAAGATCTCTGTCATTGATTTCTCGTCCTTTTTCGGGTCCTTCCGCTCCTTTTGTTCCAAACCTCTTTTCTTGCAGAACCTAAAGAATGAAAAAAGTTTATGGTCCGTCGTGGAAACCGGTGGGGCAGACGCTGGCTCTATTCAGTAGGTCGGACTCCACGCGCGTCCTTGCCGTACGAGAACGAACGGCTTGATGAGTTAAGGTCAGCGGAACCTCGAGCACAAAGCCAACCGACTTGTGATCCCAGATCAACGTATACTCGAAAGGCAGGAGAAATCCCCTCAACTCGTGTCAAATCGATTCTTTCTTTTGTTGCACAACCTCGAGGTCTCCTACAAAGTACCTCGGGAAAAAGGAAAGAAGGACACCTAAACAGGAGTAGAGACAATTAGACTAGGTAGGGGCGTGCCTCCTCAAACCAGGTCGTCTAATTACTTTGATTCCAAAAGAAAAGCATCCCGACTTGAATCAGTCTAAGGCACCTTTCTCAAGGTGAATGTGTGCAGTACTATCCTTCTTCTGCGGTAGAAAACGCCAGAAATCGCATTTATGACCATTTTCCAGTAGGGTGGGTATAGGACGATATTGATCTACATACTGATTGACTTTCGAAAGACCAGGGAAGAGAACAAAAGAATTTGATACAAACAAGCCCGTCAAGGGGATTTATCCTATTGTCTCGCTGCTCCAGGAAAACCAAATCATCGTCCGACTCCTCATGCCTCGTCACGAATAGCAAGGAAATCCCCCTTTGAAGCTCGCCTAAACTATGGAGCTCCTTCGTCTCAAGTATTTATATAACTCTAACTTCCCTTACTTGATCGGCCCGTCATGGGTTTAGCAGTCTAGTCTTCTTCTTCCCCACAGTCTGATTGAGGTTTATAATCCTTTGGCCTCCGTGCTATCCCCCATGAAGTCCTTCAATGCCATCTTGGTTGGGATCATCTCAGCCCAACTTCCTCAGCATTGAACTTGGCATTAGGTTGACGGTCTCTCCTCCATCAAGCAAGATAAGATGGGCGACATGGGCCGGCCTTCACCCTCCTTTTCATCTGATGATGGTCTTTCTTGATGACGGGCGAACTCGCTGGGCACAAACATACGTGGTCCGTGAATTTATGCCATCACAACACTAAATCAAACTTTTTTTACTTAGGTTATGTTTAGTGGGGAAAACTGTGTAAAATCTTTCTAAAAAAGATCCGACACGTGCAGCTGTTTGAGGAACGGATGGGGACAGATGTTTGCGAGACGCAAAGAGAGAAATGCCCGAATCAATGCTTGCTTTCAAATTAGGTCGATAATTGGATTAAGACAGGGCGAGTTTACGAGCGAAGACTACTTTGAGTTTAGTATCCGACTCCGTGTGCTGCCTACTCTTGAGTGGAAAGGGCACAAAGAGCTGCTGGATGGTCTTCCCCCAGGGAGTTCGCTTTGCACATCGCAACAGAGCTTTGCTATGTTTACTTTTTGTTTGTGGAAGAGCACGCTCAAATACTCTGAATAAGAATAAAGGGAGGGTATATGGCTACCGACCACTAAGTGTGGATGGATTATTCCACTACTGACTGGCTTATTGATCCAGGAAGTGAAAAGCCTCAATCAATACCCCGTTGAGAATATAACAGGGAATGGATTAAGGGCTGAGGCTGGGAAAGAGGAACATTAGAAAAGGAGACTACTCCATGCAAGAAGGGTTTGGGGGAGAGGGGGAGGGAACCGAGCAGGAGCGGTGGATCGCAAGCGACATGGGTGATGGGGTAAGGCAGCGGAAACAGAGAAGAATAGGTATGAAAGAGCTGAAGTTCTAGTTCCAAATAAAAAGAAAAAAGTTGAAAACAGAAGCTAAGATAGAATAGTTGTTTCCACCCGTGACCTAACCAGAAAAGAAAAGGCGCCCGTTCTAAAAGGGGAAAGGGCCTCTCTGACTTTATTTGAGAGGACGGACTACTTTTGAAGAGATAAAGCATCTGCCTCATCTATTGACTTAGATGCGTCTTGAGCACCCGCTCATTCATTTGTCGCAAGTCTGGCGTTGGATCTTTCTCTTCGTCCTTCTCTGATTCAACTCGGAGGTTTTTTCCTATGTGTCTCCCCGGTTGAGACTAAACAAAGGATATCTTTTCCCATCATACGTACTGAACGTTCCTTAAGAATAGCTTTTATTACAGGTCTCTGTTAGGAAAGAGACAAGATCGATTGTTACGTGAAGAATTGTTTTGCTTTCGCCAGTAGCTAATTTAGCTTATGGCCCGAAGGGCTTTAGCCGAGAGTCTTGGATTGGACATTAAGAATTTTTCTATTTATATATATATAGGCTCTCTTTTTCATTTTAGATTAAGGCGCTGTCCAGGACCTTATACTGAGTCTGAGGCTCACTTTGGTGTTGGGCGCGTAGATAGTAGTTTTCAGCCTATTCTTCGTTCTAAACTTGTATATTGATATTTCCCCACCTAGGATCCCCAAGAAAATAGCATAATATAAGAAAGTGAAAGACCAGATCGAGGGAAGGAATCTACTCTACCGGACAATCAAAGAAAGAAGCCAGCTTAAAAGCACCCTGGTCGAAGCGAAGCGCATGCGATGAGGGAATAGAGAGACCTTCAACCCTGCTTGGCATGGACGGTCGCAAGAGAACAGAAAAACTGTGTGTGGCGAGCTGGTGCAGAGAAGCAATCAACAGAATGGTCCCTGTTGTTCACAAGTGAAGGCACTGAACGGATCAAG